>BDJD01002556.1:89154-117555 GCA_002564525.1 Rosa multiflora
ATATGGTAATTACTTTGGATAAAATCAATCAAAATCAAATCACGGGTTGATCAATCACCAATTAATTGGCCTCAAATCTGCTTCTGGCAGAATTAATACTAAATAGTGTTAACACATACTAACTTGCCATAGTGGTACAGCGGACAACATGTTGAGTTGGTACCTATTTTAGCTGGGTTTGAATCCCAGCAACTGCATAATCTGTTTTTTTTCTTTCTTGTTGAATTAATGTTATTGATATTGATTTGATACTACTGGACCAAGCACTATAGATATATAGTTGCAGTCCATAAATTTTTTTCTTTTCTTTTCCAATCAAACAATCCCAAACACATGAACAAATATATACAAATACGTATACCAAGTAAATAAATCATGTAGGATTTGCTAGGGTTCATGCATTATGGTGATTTTTCATATTCAATCAATAGGCTCAATAAGCAAGAAGCATGAATATAAAATTAGGTTTTTGAAAACATTAATTGATGAAGGACGGATAAATCTTCAGCTTTTGTGTGCAGAACTGAGAAGGTTGTCTTCTCAGCCAATCCAAGAGCTATTCGCCTCTTCTGGACAGCTCCCACTTTGAATGGTGTACAGGTCTCAAAACGACTCCAATAGGGCTGAAATTTGGAGGTCAGATAGAAGAGGCGGAGACAAAAAACTTTGATGAAGGAAAGATTTTGATCTGAGGTCCCGATCAAGAGGTTTCGGGGCGTACAAACAGGCTGCAGCAGGGGGTTTTTTTTTTCTGGCTAGAGCTTGGGTTAGAGCTTCTTACTGATAACGTGTTGTAAAACAGAAAAAATTTTGAGAGAGAGAGAGAGAGAGTTTGGACACAGAGAATCAGATTGTGTGTCTTATTCATCTCACCATGAGGAGCCTTATATAGGACTACATGGTGTACACAAAAGAGTATTGCTTAATTACAATCCAATCACTCCTACAATTACAACCTATCAATCACCAATCTATAGGGATAGACACATATTACTCATCATCTATTTACATGATTATCCACAAATATTTACAACACTTGTCAATTTATATTGGTCAGTCAAGAGAAGAATGTTTTATACTTTGCCAACTAGACTGGAAAACAATTATATTATAATAGGTATTTCTTTTTTATATATATTCACTTATATACAAATAACAAACCTGAGGTCTTCCAAAATCAGAGAGCTAGTGCAGTGGCACTGACGACATTATTCCAGGGCCGCTCCTACATATATGCTACATTGCCATGCAGAATCATAGTTCATTGTAATAATAATCCATAGCGCATAGTGACAAGTTGCTTTATATGAAATGATCCATCTCTTCGATCTTCACTCCATCACTCCTCTTTTTTGTCATCTCTGTATGTGCTACCTTCTAAAGAAAAATGAGTTTACGACGCTGTTTTGACCTCTTTGCCATACCGCCCCACACGCATCTTTGTTCTCCTTCGCATATCACAATCCGATCTGGTGCCTCTTCACTGGAATGGTCATGGAAATAGGTGAAATCAAACAGCTCAGCACCTCTGACCTTGACGGCTTTGACATGAAAATTGGTGCCACCACGGTCCTCGACAGGATTGCCACCAACGACACCTGACTTACCATGACGGAATTCGACACGTCTCATTTCACTATCAATTTGACAATGGAGACGCTCGAAAAACCTCGCTGGTGGAGTTTGAATCAGGTTCGCTAGTGAATCTGGAGCGGGCGGTGCTGTCGGCGAGCCTAATCGGCGGGTATTTCTTGCATGTAGTGGCGGAGCTAGGATATCTAATTAGGTAGGCCAAACTTCATAAATCTTCTCTAACGACAATTCGAAGACATATTGAGCCCAACCAAATGCTAATTAACTTGGCCTATTACAAAAATAATATATGTTTTCACCTTATGGGAACCCTTATAATGAAGACCACTAAAATGAGGATTTTCTAATCAACGATTTGGGAGAACAATTTTTTGATTACATCACAGCAAATCAATCGTTAGATGTTTATGCATGCATGAGTAGATCACTTCTGAAAATTTTCTTCCAAATTGTTAATCGTTAAGGTACAGAACTATATCAAATCAATGAACGAACCAAATCTGTCAAACATGAACCGTTCATGTTTATAACTGATAAATCACAATTATGAATGCCTTAACGATTTTTAGTTTAGTTGAAAAATTGTATAAATGATCTACACATGAATATCTAAATATTTAACAGTTGATTTGCGGAAATGTGATCGAAAAGTGGGCTTACAAATAAGTCATCAACTCGTCCTCATTAGAAACTCTCCCTATAATTTTCTTTTCTTATGTTCCATGATACAGATATGTGAAATCCGGGAAAAAAAAAACCCTAAGGGCGTGCCTGTTGTGCGCAGCCACCGAAATCAACAAGAACGACGTCCATCATTCGTTTCATCTTTCTCTCCAATTTCTTTGCCATGTCAACCATTGATGATGTTACCTTATTCTTTGCTGCCTCTCCTGCACTTGTTGGTAATGATGTTATCGATATATCAAGAAGATCTGGAGAAGCCCAGTGTCGTGCAATGCAATCTTACCTGCTTGCATGTCCTCTAGTCAAGCAGCAGGCACTGCTAAATGATATGCGTTGTTTTTTCCTGTAGGTTTGGGTTCTTGACAAGGGCTTCAAGATTTAGGAAAGAGAGCCAAATAGATTCGATCTTGCATTTGACCTACGCAGGGATCGAAATAAGGTTTTGAAGGGTGGACCATGAGGATTCAATCAAGCTCTGGTGGTTCTACAAGAAAATGACGGCGTCACACCTATTCATGAGATCGATCTGACCTCACTATTTTTCTGGATTTGTATAAGCAACATCCCATCCTTGTTTGGAGAGCCTGAAATGATCAAATATATAGCGTCGATGGCGGGTAAGTATATTGAATTGGATGACAAACTTTTTGAGAATTTGGGCAAAGCTAGGGTTAGGGTTTCACATGAAATTTCAAAAAAAAAATTTCCTCAAAAAAGCCCTAAAGCTGGCACCTAGGGTTGAAGCTGAATTTCTTACTTCTTTGAGAATCTTGTTGGCAAATGTGATCATTGCAATCTGATTTACCATGAGGGTGACCACTGTCCTCTTCTCAACAACCATGCTGCACCGAGTTAGTACGTGGACATGTTGAACAGTGAGTGGAAATTGCAAGCCCTCCCTTGGGGTTTGTTACTAACATATTTGTGGATGGAGCTTTAACATTTCAGGGTGTGCAATCTTCGATCTGTAGTACCATTTATTGTAGGCCTTTGTTTCAGCCAAAAGATAGCAGTAAAGGCCGCAAACCTATTGTATTGCGTGAAGAAGTCCTAAACCTCAAGAATGGCAACGAAACATCTGACCAATCTTTGGCTTTGACACTGATTGAAGCCTCGGCAAGTGCAGAAGCACTGGTGACTGCAGTTCTTGCTCCAAATACTGACATGGTGCTTGAGAAAGCAAAACTTGTTGAGCCAGAGATGGGCACCAATGAAAAAGAAGTTTTTGAGGAGCAAGCTAGTGTGACAGAACCAATTGCAGAAAAAGAAAATAAAGGTGATAAGCGCAGTACTCCTCCCTCACCTGCCAAATCCCCACAAAAGCTTAAAATACTGTTGCTTGAGCTTTTCAAGCCACTCCTTGCTGATGCACCTACAAAAAAGCTAATGATGCCGGAATTCACAAGCAAATTCTCTGCTAGGTCATTGGGCATGATTGAAGCTCTTGGAAATGTCTTAGTGCCAAAAGAAGTATTGCAGCAAATCTCTAAACCAAAAAAGAAGAGGGGCAGACCACTGGGATTCAAAACTAAAAACCTCCCAAAATCGAAGAAGATTGCTGAAGCGCAAGAACTTTGTTTAGCTTTTCTTTCTAAACTTCCTAGCCCAAGTGTAAAGGGCTAAGAGAAAATTTAAGTTTAGTTTTTACTTTCTAAACTTAGCCTATTTACTATGTTTTGTTTTCATAGTTCTTAGGCTCGCTTTAAAATAAGTACTGATTATCTAATGGGTGGTGCTAGCATACCACTTCCTAAACTTGCCCTAGAGTTGGTAATGGAATGTATGTATCTGTGCCATTCTGGCTTGTGATGAATGAAATTGATTACTTTGATTCAAAAAAAGAAACTCTTCCTATATATAATGTTTATTATATATATATATATATATATTTATATAAATGCAAGGTACGTACAATGTGTTCACATGTTTGTTTTGTGTCAACATGCCTTCTCCATAAGAATCACACACCAAAAATCATTTGATTATAAAAGCATCAATCTATATGAACAAAACAAATTTACTCTTCTTCAATTATCAAGGCAATTAAATAAACAAATTTATGGGCAAATCTACATTTAGACGTCATATAATTACAAATGCTAAAAGAAGTAGAAAAACCCAGCTAAGGCACTTCTTTCCTGGCCTGTGTGTGGCTCCGCCAATGTCTATAGGGACACATGGACGTCTCCAAGTGATACATACATGATACTTAACTGAAAAAATAGATAGAATATGTTTTTAAACATGAGTGGATAGAATATTTAACGGTAGCAACAATAATTTTTCTCCTCTATCAAATTTTAGGATACTGCATTGTTGAAACTGAAAATGCAGAGTAATGTCCTATGGTACAAACTAGGGTAGGACAATGTACTTTTATCATGTTTTTATCCAAAACTAATTAGTTGTGTTGCAGTTAATTAACATTTCCTTCGTTTATGTACCTGACCTCGTTCTATCCTTTAGAACTATGGTTAAATGGAACCCTGAGACTAATGTCAACATAAAACCATCTTCAGTTAGTAAAGATGTAGATTCTGAGAATTTGTAACATATTTGGAAGGCGGCCTACCACTGCAACATCTTTCGCCGCCTTGAGCTGTCAGAAGCTTCCGTCGAGATATACGACCCCAAAATCATAATCTTTGACTTATCCTTGAGATGCAGTGCATTACTTACAAATAATCCAAAGTGAATGATCCCCACTTCTCACCCAAAACCCAAAATCATGGACCTCAAGCTCTCCACCCTCCTCTGCTTCACTCTATTATTGTGCACCATTCTTATCCCAACTCTCTCCGAACTCTGCAATCCACAGGACAAGAAAGTCCTCTTGCAAATCAAGACAGCCTTCAACAATCCCTACATCTTAATTTCATGGAACCCCGACGTCGACTGCTGTACTACCTGGAACAACGTCGAATGTGATCCCATCACCAACCGCATCAACTCCCTCACCATCTTATCCTACGATCAAATCTCCGGCCAAATCCCTCCCCAAGTTGGTGATTTGCCATACCTCGAAACTCTCGTGATTCGCAAGCAACCAAATATAACCGGTCCTATCCAACCCTCCATTGCCAAGCTCAAACATCTCAAGACGCTTAGACTCGGCTGGAACAACCTCACAGGCTCAGTCCCGGACTTCATCAGCCAACTCAAGAACCTGACCTTCCTTGAACTCTACTACAACAACCTCACTGGCTCTATCCCCAGCTCACTTTCTCAGCTACCAAATTTGGCTTCTCTTCGTCTAGACCGTAACAAGTTCACGGGTAAGAAAATGAAACTTCACTTGTGTATTCTCATCTAACAACATTTCTTCGGTTATTGTCTATATTTAATGCCTTGTTCGATCACATGCAGGTCATATTCCGAGCTCATTCGGACAATTCGTTGGTGTCATTCCAGATCTCTACCTCTCCCACAACCAGCTCACAGGCAAGATACCAACCTCATTGGGCAAAATGGACTTCAATCGCATAGACTTGTCTCGTAACATGCTCGAAGGTGATGCATCCTTCCTATTCGGGTTGAACAAGACAACCGAGATTGTAGATTTGTCCAGGAACATGCTGGAATTTGATCTGTCAAAGGCGGAGTTCACAAACAGCCTGATTTTACTAGATCTGAATCACAACAGGCTTACAGGGAGTATCCCGGAGCAGTTGACTGAAGTTAAGTTGCAGTTCTTCAATGTGAGCTATAACAGGTTGTGTGGTCAGATTCCGGTGGGTGGGAACTTGCAGAACTTCGACAACACGTCGTATTTCCATAACCGGTGCCTCTGCGGTACCCCACTCCCAAGCTGCAAGTAATGCCCCGCTGCATGAAAGATCTGGCAGCTGTGTTCAATAATAAAGGTGCTTAGTGCAAATAAGCAACCCTCTGCTTTGGCTGATAATTTTCCTACTTTAAAATGGTCATGAAATTTAACAAACGCATGTTGATTATAAGACAGCACGAAGCTTTATTTAATTTCAATCACAACCTTCTAAAGTGCTTGTGTTGACTTGTACCAAAAGAAAAAGGGTTTCAGGTTGACACTTCGTGAAGTAAAGAAATATGGATCTAAAAACTGCACTTCTTTTTTTCGATACAGAAAAACAAACAGAAAAGCATGTATTATTCTTCAACTAGTTAAATTAAATTAAATACCAAATATAATAATAAAAATGAATAAACGAGGCCAATCTGAGTACTCGGATGTTAATTGCTTTCAAATATACATTATAAATTTACAATGATCCAATATCTCTACATACCAGCATCATTGTAAACTTGCAGATTAGAGTACAACAAGAAATACATCTTATGAGAGAACATCAATAGATGATTCATAAAATACCCCCTCTTTTCCATCTGGAGGTGTTCCAGACATCAACTATATCCATTTTTACAAGTATGGTCAGAATTAGTAGCGTAGATTTACCATTTCAGACCAAGGACAGGGTCTCCTTCACATGTGATGCCAATGTCACAAAGGAGACTCCTTCCATTCTAATCTGTCAAGTCCATCAACAATGGCCCTGCGGAACTCGCCATTGTGGAGAAGGAAAGATGAGACATGTCCACCAGTGACCCATCTTACTTCTGAACCGGGCCAAGCTTTTTGAAGCTCTAGCACAGAGTGTTTTGGGATGTACCCATCATCCTGAAAAATGAATACAATTAAAGGAAACAAGCTTTAAAGCTAAGTTTTGCATTGTACGCACATGAAAGAACAATAAATAATGTAGCGGTGATATGCATTTGTCCAGAAAGGATGGCTTCCACACGGAATCAGGAGGAATCCAGTTTAGACACAAAAAATGATCTCTCAATAGAATGGTAGTTCAAACATCATAGGCCACAAAACAAAAAACAAAAGCACGCGCGCACACAGAGATTTGAGATTAAGCAACTGTTACATTATCACAAAGGCACATTATCACCAGCTACACAAACAGCTTGTTTAACATGTCAGTTTGTCTACAATATCAGTGTATGTAAAGGTTTTGAAACAGCATGAACTAGAAGCCTCTTAAGTGAGCACTGCAGAGCCTTTACATTTTCAAGTGAAACATTTTGCATTTTCACAAGGATACATGGGACAACAAAAGGAAAGAGGAGGAAGATGCTTACTCATTTTTTTCCCGTACATAACGACAATTTCTTTTTATTTACTTACTGCTAAGAATATACTTCAGTTTCTTTATATTTATTTAATATATACTAACAAGTTCCTGCTAGGAGCAGCACGTATAATCTACTTATCACCAAATGAGAGAAAAAATTATACGAAGAACGCGAAATTGTCCACAGAACCATGAAAATGGGTTAATAGGAAATGGAGGAAATTGATCCTCATATTATTTCTGCAACACACTCGTAAGTTGATATTGAAATCCAATACTTACAGTAGCAGAGACAAATATCACAGCATTGGGATTTTTTGGAATTGGAAAGCGTGTCACATCTGTGAGAGACAAAACACTGCGCACTTCAGTTTCTTTATATTTATTTAATATATATACTAACAAGTTCCTGCTAGGAGCAGCACGTATAATCTACTTATCACCAAATGAGAGAAAAAATTATACGAAGAATGCGAAATTGTCCACAGAACCATGAAAATGGGTTAATAGGAAATGGAGGAAATTGATCCTCATATTATTTCTGCAACACACTCATAAGTTGATATTGCAATCCAATACTTACAGTAGCAGAGACAAATATCACAGCATTGGGATTTTTTGGAATTGGAAAGCGTGTCACATCTGTGAGAGACAAAACACTGCGCATTCGTTCTCTGACCTCCTCGAGAGTCATTACTGCAAGATCCTTTCTCAGTGCCTCCCATGCAGTAGCATGCTGTAATATTCCCTCACAGAATGCCACAGTAGCAGAGTGTGGAGATAGAAAAGGAAGAGTTGCAACAGGTGTAGGGTGCAGTGATCCAACCATTGCAGCATGTACTCCTCCTGGATTTCATAGAAGTACCATATGGGGTCAAAATAATATTTTATCAAATTTAGGGTGAGGATTCCACTTCCAGGATAAAACCATTAAATCATTTAATTTCTTTCACAACTCTAAGCTAATCTGTCATTTTTATCATAAGTACAGGCGTACAGCTAAAAAAAACTAATTCAAATTTTGAAAAAAAAAAGAAAGTAAATTAATAATAATATAGTGGCAAAGGATCTAGTTGAGTCTTACCCATACTAAGTCCACAAACACCCATCTTCCCAAACCCTTCCTCAGAGTCTAACCAATGCAAAAGACTGCGGGCTTCTTCAATGGTTGCCTTTCCTAATAAAAGCAAGTCACTAACACACAATAGCTTTGCACCACGCTGCATCATAGGACGTCTTTGTCCATAGAAAGGGCTGCAATAACATATCTACCTCAATCAAAGGCCGCATATAGTAACCATGTAAAACCCTGATTTCAGTTACAACGGTTCTGACAATGCTGAATTGAGTCATACCTCTCAAGCACCATAGTTGCAATGTTTTCCTTCAATAATGGTCCCCCAAGTCGTAACCTTCGTTCAAATGAATGGTCCCCAGTCCCTGTAGAATCGAGATCACATGTTCAAATCCAAAAGGTAAAGTAATTGATTTAGTTAAATGTTACTGCAAAACAATTCCACAGGAAGTTGCAATTTATGACTATCAATATATCACATCAAGCGTTTGAAATAGTATTTGCTACTACAGCATCTCTTGTAAGTTAATCACAAAGTGGCTACCTCAAAGAACAACAATTTATTAAAAAAAGTCGGAAATCAATCACACTAGAAAAGGCCATAGATAGTGCATGAATAATCAAAAGTTATAAAGTCAGCTCAATTATAAAACAAAGTTAGTATTCTACAACACATTGTTTCACCAACAAGTTGATACCTTGTTCCTGAACAAGAACCAAATTCAATCCCAACAGATGAAGGAAGAAATTAAGAATATTGCAAAACCATGACGAGCCATAGCACAAAGAGCGAATCTACTCTTCGTAGAATCAACCATAGGATATCTTCTTTTCTCAGTATATTTGCTTCGGGCTTAGCCCCTGCTAGTAAAAGTTGTTCCCGAAAGGGGACGAAACCTGTAAGATCCTGTGTGCAGCTTAGTAGTGTTTAAAGTGACCAGTCTTTCAAGAAAAAGAACAGCTTAAAATATGGATTCCTAAAACTGGTGAACAATTTATACTATAAATCGACCCTTTAAAACAAATACACATGTAGGCAACAGAGTCTCATTTCAGTTTTGCAGCATTCAATTTCTAATAGTAAAATTTACGTCCTCAATCAAAATAGGTCATCAATAAGCCAAGCTCAGAATTCATATTCCTATAGACAAGGAATCAAGGAATCAGACCAATCTATGTAAAGCCCATCTCTCTTTAGTTAAAGATCATGATTTGCTATACTACATTGTGCAATCAGCAAAAGACTAATCCAAATATTTTGTAGCATTCAATTTCTAATAGTAAAATTTAAAGTCTCAATCGAAATAGGTCATCAATAAGCCAAGCTCAGAATTCATATTCCTATAGACAAGGAATCAAACCAATCTATGTAAAGCCCATCTCTCTTTAGTTAAAGATCATGATTTGCTATACTACATTGTGCAATCAGCAAAAGACTAATCCAAATTACCAATCATAATCAATTCCTAAAGCCGAAAACCATATTATTAATATTCGGATACCTGCAAGATGAACCACACAAGCCATTTTCTGAGGGGGAACCGATTTCGGAACAAGAAAAGCAACTCTCGCGTTGTGACTCTCAGGAGGCAATGCACTAAGAAGCTGCTCATCACAAGGAGTTCTGAACACCCCTTCTCGAAGACAAGCGTTCTTGCTCTCCCAAACAGTTTTCCAAGTGGGCCGGACCAAAATGGGCGGCCAATTCTGGGCTGCAGCCACTGGAAATAGCTGGTTAATCATCCTCTCCAGCAATTCAAGCTGTTTACCACCCCACCCTCTTGAAAAAAACTGAGGGCTTATCTTGGTTCTGTGCATGAATGCACCATACACATGGTCCAATACATAATGGAGCATTCCCAGCTTCGCTGCCATGTTTTTGAGACAAAACCCACAAACCCCAAAAAACAAAGCTTGCAAGAATAATGAATCGATTCGAACAAAACCCAGATGGTATTCGATATCCTAGGAACAGAGAAAGAAAACCCGTAATCCAAAGTATACAATAAAAATCGAAATTGTGAAAAAAATTGCTCAATGTGTTGCGGAGAAAAGAATTTGAATGGTTTGGAAAAGATGGGTACTAGGGATATGGAGGCATGGTGGATAGCGAAGAGATCAAAGATGAAGTTGGTGAGAGAGGAGGGAGGAGACGGGGGTCGTGAGAAAGTCGAGGGGAGATCCAAAATATGATGAAACCGAAAGAAGGGGAGAGACTGATAGCAGCAAAAACCAAACATAATAAACTGTGGGCTTCAGAATAACAACTTCACAACGACACGCTGGATTGGGTCCACGAGGCACCTCAGGCTTTATCCACTTTTCATTATATTTTTATGCTGTTTAATTGCTGTTTCTTTTTTTTCTTTTTCCTTTTTTGCCCTTTTTAAGAAAAAAATTAATTAATCTAAAAGATTATGATCACGTTGGGGATGACTTCGTAAAATCCATACTACTCCAACTAGAGAAGAGAACATACTCGTACCTCTAATATAGAACCAACGGTTACAGATACCCTGAGCTGATAGAGGCTCAACTCAAACAACATGAATCGCCATTTCTTTTTTGGATATAGACAATCAATTTATCCTTGGAGTTCCGATACATTCTTACTTAAGAAGAGACTAACCCTAACCCCCTCCAACACCATATACCAAAATCACTAGTATACGTGCATGGGCATTTTCTCATTACATTGACAACAAGAAGACATCGAAATTAAAGCAACTAGTCCCTGGAGATGACATCATAAATTCATAATAATGACACAACCATGAAACCAAGACAACCAAATTGAGCTAAAGCTCGACTCATCTATCTTACAAACATAAGCCGAATAAGCTAAAAATGAGTCGAATACGAATCAAACTTGAGCTGTATAGAGCCTATTTACTGCCCTAGAAGTATGTCACACATGTTCAGTTACGCAACACAAACTTCTCACTTTACACGCACACACACATTCTCTTCTAAGGTTAATGTCAATTTGATAATCACAAAATGGATTTTAACAATTGGAACCTTTGATTCTTCTTTGATTAGTAAAGTATACAAAATTTTAGCCATGTTAGTAATCATTTGGTCATCCAATATGATAGATAAATATAAAGTGCTGGATAGAACTGAAATGGTTAAAGTGGTTAAATGATTTTTAAATTGACTGAAGTTTTGCAAGATTCTCATATTAAAAGTGACCTAAAAGAGTGGCCTTGATTAGCTACATTAATAGACGTTAACCTTAATTTTTTGACTGAACAAAATCACACGAAAATCGACACCTAGATGTATACTATGAAAACTTATGGCCCGTTTTGGTTTTGAAATTTGGAATACCACCAGTATCATCGTTGTGGTCGGCAATTAAGGCCAAAAACAAAAACAAAAAGCAAAATCGTCTCCCTAGCAATCATTTGCACCTTTTTTTGTTTTTTGCGCTTGAATATAAGTTGATCGTATCTGGGTATTCCCATTTGTGATTCCATTCTCTAATTTTCTAGTCATATATTAACCTACTCTACTCATGGCCCTGATCGCTTGTGATAGCAAGCAGGAACCGATCAAAGGAAAACAGAGAACTGAGAACTGGAAGCTGCCCTACTGTCCCTACATGATTTTGATGGCGTCTGACGGAGTTAGGTGATTTGTGAGAGCCACAGGAATTAATGTGAGTCGATATTTGCATCTTTTAGCATTTCCTAGTTTAACTGAATTTGCTAAAATTACAGACAAGCATCGAAAAAACCCAGTTAAAATATTTTTTCCCATAAAAATAGCCCTTTCAGATAACTTGTCATGATCTTGTATTAGGTTTGTTTGAAAGTGATATTACTTATTATTAGCGTTTACATAATCTTCCCCACAGGCTAGAGAGCGTCTCTACTACATAAATCTTAAGCTGATAAAGCTGCTTGTGATTTCTGATTGCCAATTTGGTTTCATAATTATATTTGTATGGCCTACTGGAATCTTGCAGTAGGTAGATGAAATACAAAATCTCTGCTGTGTGTGTGTGATTATGTGCATATAGACCAAGGACATTCTCACACTACATATTAGGAATCAGCTAGAATATCTGTACATATAACATGCATGAACTGTAATACCAACCAAAAAATGATCATGTGGTATTTCTTAATAGTATGATTATAATAACTTCCTTTGGAGTATGCTTAGAATTTGGAAACTTTGAACTAAGTACTGGCTTGAAAAGAAACGTATGGCTAAGAATGCAATTGGTCTATTTAGTTCAATTTAACACAATTTCTCCAGTGACTCAGAAAATTTTGATTGCAATTTGCATTAGATTGATATAGGGTGTCCTCAGTGGCGGTCATATGATGTAAAGGTATTGGAAATTGGCATCCCCAGAATTGAAGTTGTCTACAATGTAGTCAATGTACTGAGATCTTGCAGGATATCATACTGTTTTGTATTATGTCAATGAAAATATAAATGGGTATATATCACATGAAAGACTGCTCTATATTGAAGAAAAAAGAAAAAAGAAATAATTAGATTGCAAAACACACTCATGAAAGTGATGATGGAGAAACATTTAGCAACAAATTCCTCATTAGGTTAAGCTTGTAAAACATTATAGCTCTTCCTCCCTCAAAGATGTATCACTGTCCTTACCAGACTCCCCAGTACACACCTTTTTGATAGAGCATAATCAATTGCTCATTCTTTACGTTTATTCGAAAGATGGAAAAGGATTGAGCCTGGCAACTGGAACACAAACCAAGGGATGAGCCCTTGGAAGCGTTAATCCAGGGCCCTCTTCCATGTCAACTGTACCATTAGGTACCTTCCATTCAAAGCACTGAATCATAGCTGCGAGCATTGTCTGCACAACCTGCAGTGCAAGTGAGGTCCCAGGACAACCTCTTCTTCCACTACCAAATGGCAACAAATGAAAATGTTGTCCTCTCACATCTAGTTGGCTCTTCCCATCACGTTCATTGCGTGTAAACCTCTCTGGCTCAAACTCCAGAGGCTTCTCCCAGTGATTGGGGTCTCTGTTGACAGCCCACACATTGACAAATAATCTGGTTTTTGCTGGAATCTCATAGCCCCCAATTGAGCAGGGTTCAGTTGACTCTCTCACAATTAATGGGCCTGTTGGATGAAGTCTTAGTGTCTCTTTCACTATAGCTTGCAGGTAAGGAAGGTTTGCAATGTCTGATTCTTTTACTAATCTGTTGTTCCCGACTATGGTATCGATTTCTTGTCTTGCTTTGTTCATCACATCTGGGTGGTTGATTAGCTCTGCTAGTGCCCATTCTGTTGTAATTGCAGATGTGTCGGTACCAGCAGCAAATATGTCCTGTGATGAATATCCAGGGAAAATTGATAAACATGACTAGCTTGATTTGTGCTCATAACATTTAGTAATCATTACCAAGTAGTAAATATTTCATTTATGCCTGGTATATAAGATGTAACCTTTGTTTCACGCTATGCATATAAGATCTGCTACATATGACAATGAGATACCACATGCATATTATGAGAGATGCCTTATATATAACTGGCACATTGAAGCTATCAAAATATCCAGTTCTTTTTTTTGATATTATCAGTAAATTAGTCATCCACAGAATATTACTATATTAGTGTTTGCAGGCCAAAAGTATTTACTGTTTCATCTTTTTAACATACATTTCTGCAGTGACCTCAAAGTTTTAGTTTCTAGTTGTCATTCAACAAATTCTAGATAATGAACGAATTAACAGCTTTACTTGTAATGTGCATAGAGGGATTAGTTCTCATATCAGTGAATTAGCAACAAACATTGCGCACTGAGAGTATTGTGGTAAGAAGAATAATGTACCAGGATGAAGGCCTTTATGTTTTCTCTGGTCAGTCTTATCTCTGAGGTCTCATCTTCAGATATATCAAATAAAATGTCAAGCAAATCTTTAACATCATCATCACTTTCACCCACTTCCTTCTTCTTCTTTCGTGCCTCTTGGTGCTCCTTTATGATCCTCTGCATCATAGTGTCGAACTGGTCACGCACTTCCTTAAGCCTTTTCCCAAATCCCTGCAAATCCAAGTTCTTACAAAACCAAATGAAGTCCGACAAATTGAACTTCCCTGTAAGCTCAGCAACAGCTTTGACCAACTTCCTGACCTCATCAGCCTCTTTTTCGTCCGCAGAACAACTCTGCCCCATAAGCATTCTCGATATGATATTGTTGGTTACATTCATAAGCTCAGCTCCAAGATCAACTGCCTCATTTGACTTGGCCTTGTTTAGCATCAAATCTATGAAGCTCGCCAGCTCTTCACGCCTCACTGGAAGGAGCTGATCAAGTGTTCTTCCACCGAGAAGTTCTGACATGCAGAGTTTTTTCATGAATTTCCAGTAGGGTCCATAAGGTGCAAACGAAAAATCAGCTGACCCATATGTGAGATAGTCAACAGCAGCCATGTGTGGTCTGTTGGAGAAGGAAGCTTCATGAGTCTTGAGGAACTCTTTCGCCATTTCCGGGGAGGAAACAACTACACAAGGGACAGATCCAAGAAAGATGTGAACTAAAGGTCCAAGGCGGTTTGATAGCTTGTGAAGAGCTTGGTGAGGTATTGGGGCAAGGAGGTGAAGGTGTCCAATGATTGGTAAGGCCATTGGACTTGGTGGAAGGCGAGAATTGGTCCGAAATTTGGCCAATATGGTTCGGACAAGGATTGTGGACACTAGCCAAACAAGGAAGAGTATGATGTAGCCTTGGAACTCTGTTTCCATTGTTGAATGTTTGTAATAATGAAAGAAAATATGTGGTTTTTGGGGTGCTATATAAGAATATCAAGCACTTTATTTTTGCAGAAATTCAATTCCTCAGGAATTGAACTTTGCATACTCTGAGAGTTACATCCATTCTCTTAAGACATTTTATAAAAAGCGAGCATCAGGGAAGATGTTCATTTGATTAAGACAGCTTTTTTGGTTTGCATTTTAAATTGTTGGTTGCTTGGTATGGCTTAATCAACTGATTTAGAAATTAAGCTTGATGTAATGTTTTGAGGGTGAAGAGCAGAGACTGGGTCAGCAGCCGTCTGTCATGGGAGTTCAAATAGCAATGCAAATGCATGTTATAATATCTTTTTTCTCGACATTATCCCTTGTCCTAACTTCTTTGTTTCAATTATTAAAAGGCTTAGAACCGGCTATTTAAATTTAAGTTTCTGTTTCATATTCCTTGTCCTAGCTTCCTTGCATCATCCCCTAGATTTTAGAAGTAAGCAACTAAGCATTTGGTCATCTTTGCAATTGTTGCTGATCGATCAGGTCAAAGACATACACCATTTGTTGTTGGTTGATCCGAAGCCGGCCAACATCATTATAGGCTACAGAATTTTTTGACATTGCTCTCATCAAGTAGTACTGCAAATTTTCTTTCGAAAAGCAATTTTTCTACCATACATGTATGTAGTTATTCATTTATTTGTGCTATTATTAAGAAACCAACTTTTACCAAAAATTGGCCTTGTTTTTGTATATATTTTTCACTCTCAGTTTGTCGATCATCCTGAAGTGTGTAAGATTACATTTTAATTTTAGAATAATATTGTACTGAATAGAAGCCCAGATGACAAAAAATATGAGTGACTGAGTGAGAATTAGACTACCCCTTGGTTTTTTGTATAGCTGTTATGCCCTATCATAGTATTTTCTCGTGTAATACTTTTTGGTTGAGCTGAACACTGTACTGCTTAACATGTTTCCCAATATCCTGTCTCCTGTATCTGTTGGCTTTGTAATACTCTTCTTGAAATATAAGTTGGGATTGAAGCTACTCAAGCTAGACGTATTATGGTGCTCAAACGCACTCTTCTGGTTTAGCTACAGAACTGAGGGCTCTACAAAACTGGGGTCAAACACTCAAACTTGTTCACTTCTTGTTGGATCATAGTGTAAGGTCGGTGTTAAGCTCATTAGTTCTACTGAGACATGCATGTTGGCCGGCAGATGGTAATGTTGTTGAAGATGTATGAATTTAAGCATTTTAGATCAAAATTAAGCTCAAGAAGTCTCTATTAAACCACAGGCGTGTAACGAAGGTAACTCGTGCATTTAAATATTAAAAATATGAATCGGGGAGGTCTCCGCAGTTTACGGAGCAAACTAGAGAGGTGAAACCCTAGGGTTTCATGTGGCAGCGGTGGTGACCTTCCGGTCCCCGGATCGTGTAGTGGCGGGACGGCGACGACGGGGGTGTGGAGAGGCAGTGCGTCTGCTTTCTTCGTGTTCGGCGACGTTGGTGTTCCGTTGTAGGGCTCGGCTTTCAGTCTGAGGCAGTGGAGGCTCCGATCGTGGCAGTGTTAGCGGTGGTTGAGGGTGCGAGCTCGAGTGGGTAGCTTTTGTGTTGTCGGACTTGTAGAGGCAACTACAGCGGCTTCTTTCTTGGGCTATTTCGGATTTTGATCCAAGCCAGTTCTTCGGCAAAGCGGGTGCAGTTTAGTAGGCGACGTTTGATCGTCTTTTTTGCAGCAGGCTCTCAAGTCGGCCTCTAGGAGGACCCAGCGATGGTGGAGGAGCGGTGGAGGCCGCCGGAATGGTGAATGGTGGGGCTGCCTTCCGGGAAGGCTGGTCTGGTCCGGCTGGTGTGAGAAACTCTCTATCTAATCTAATATAAAGGTCATGAAAATTGACACATCACTCTTTCATGAATTTTTTATTTTTAGTCTAAACCACGGTTAACTCTGCTGTTAATTATCTTTAACTTCAGCAGGAAAAAAAAAAAGAGTTATATCCCTTCACATACTGTCTTTCTTCTATGCGTAGTCTCAACCCCAAAATTCACTTCTTGCTGCGGTGATGTTTCTCTGTGTTTCCATGAAAACTTGCCCATGATTACAAGATGGCATAGATACTATCAGGTTCTCATTAATTACATGGCTAATGAAAGTCACATAGGGGATGATCATATGTACCTGGTTGCAATTCCAGATGGGCTAGAACCCGGGGAGGATAAGAATTTGATACGTTGGTTACCTAAAGTAATGCAAGAATTCATGTCCAAAAGTTGGAGGAGCTCATTGAGAAAATAAACCAAGGGGTAGGAGGAAAAATCAGTTGCCTAATTGCTGGTGAGAGTTGTGAGTAGGCACTGGAAGTGGCAAGAAAAATGAAGATTACGATGGTGGTTGCCTTTTGGCCTGCAGCAGTTGCAACTTTGGTGTTGAAATTGTGTATCCCAAAGTTGATTCATGAAGGCTTCTTTAACGATGATTGTAAGCTATTCCCTATATGACTAATTATTTTGACCAAACTCGGTTCTTAATTTAGGATTGATCAAATTCACTCTTTAAACTATAAAATGAAAAGTATCCTTGCACGTTAAAGGAACTTGACGCAGAGTAGAACATTGACGAGAAATCTCAGATTTTTTTTTTTTTAAAGTTAACGGTAGTTTAGACTAAAAATTAAAAATTGTGACAAAGTGATGTGTCAATTTTCATAATCCTTAGATTAAACAGAGAATCTTGATTTTATGAAATTGAAGTAAATTCACAGAATTCTCACTTTAGAAGAGCCGAAACCTTTTATGCTAAATATCTCAATAAGTTGACACGGTAAAGTGTTTGTGTAGAGTATATACAATGTTATGCCTATAATGCATATATTGTACAGTGGATATGCCTATATAAAAATTTACTATTGGATACATAATTTAAAGCTCGTCCTTGTTGTTCTTGTATAATTTGTTAAAGATTATGCAATTCATGTCTTTAAGCTTATGGAAATTGACGGTCATGCTCATGCATGTTAAGCTAATGTATATAATTGGGTTTCAATTCGTCATGATACAACTTTGATAAAACATGACGTAGTAGGCCCAAGCACGAGGGTGATATGAAACAAAATTTGAGTGAAAATGTGTTTAGATGATACATATTTGATACAGCTTTAATATAGGCCAGGTGTGATACAACTTAATTTGATACAACATGACGTGATGGCCCGAATCCCCAAGGTGATTTGATGCAAAATTGAGCGAAAATGTGTTTTTATGATGCATGTTTAATACATGTGTGATACAGCATGACATGACAGACCCGAGTTCCGAGGGTGATTTGGTGTAGTGAAAATGTATTTGTGCAATACATGTTTGATACAACTTTGATACATGTGTGATACAGCTTGATGTGGCAAGTCCAGATCTCGAAGGTGAATTGCTGCAAAATTGAATGAAAATGTATTCTGGTGATACAGGTGTGATATAGCTTTGACACATGTGTGATACATCTTTGATATAACATGACATGGAGGCCCGAGTTCTGAGGGTGATTTGGTACAAAATTGAGTGAAATTTTAGTTTTGTAATATAAGTTTTGATACATGTGTAATACAGCATGATGTGGTGAACTCGAGTCTCGACGGTGATACGGTATAAAATTTGAGTAAAAATATATGTGATATAAGTTTGATACAACATGACGTGGCGGGCCGGAGTTCCAAGGGTGATTTGGTGCAAAATTGATTGAAAATGTGTTGGTGTGATATATGTTTGATACAACTTTGATACATGTGTCATACAGCTTTGATAGAGCATGACGTGGCATGTTTGGAACCCAAGAGTGATTTGGGACAAAATTGTGTGAAAATGTATTTTGGTGATACAACCTTGATTAGGTGTGATACAACTTTGAAACAACATGATGTCATGACCCCAGTCCCAAGGGTGATTTTGTGAAAAATTGAGTGAAAATGTGTTTTTGTGATATACATTTGGTACAGCTTTGATACACGTGTGACATAACATTGATGGTTTCTCGGGCCTCCAGGGTGATATGAGACAAAATTTGAGTGAAAATGTGTTTTTGTGATACATGTTTGGTACAATTTTGATACAGTTTTATTACAGTGTGATGTGGTGAGCCCGGGCCCAGATGGTGATTTGGGACAAAATTAGTGAAAGTATGTTCTGTTGATGTAGTGTGATATGGCGGGCTCGGATCCTGAGGGTGATTTGGGACAAAATTTAGTTAAAATATATTTTGTTGATACATCTGTGATACAGTACTATGACGTACGTGACAGACCCTTGTCCTAACTCCTAAGTAAGTAGACATACTTCATAAGGAAGAAGAGTAGTTTTGGTGAGGAGTAGTAATTCCCAAAAGGTGGACTTGTGTGAGGAGAAATCCCCTTAAGGCGAATATGGGTGAGGAGTAATCTCCTCAAAGCGAATATGGGTAAAGAGTACTCCCCTCAAGGCGAATCCAGGTGAGAAAAAATCATGTCAAGGCAAATTCGGGTGAGGAGAAATCATGATGGAGCAATTTCAACAAAAGAAAACAAACTTGATTGAGCGATGTTTCAAAAAGTAACTCACTCACGTCATCTTTCTCAATTATATTGATCATGCCACCTAAGATAAAGACTACGGAGTTAGAACAATTGATCATGGTGCTCAAGAGAATATTGTTTATGGGAGGAGGACTAGAAATGCAACTGATGATCAAAGTACCACATCTGATGTTGTTACAGTTTAGGCACAGAGCGCAGTGAGACCTCAAATACCACCTAAAATGAAGTCAACAATCAATTTGGCTATGACACTTATGGATATAATCAATGTGGAGAAGTACATGACCAGTTATACAATTGGATTCATCCTTATTATCTCTTTACAAGGGAAATAGTCAGCATCTTTAAAGAAATCTATGAGTCTATGACTATCATGTTCATCATAACAATTCGTACTATATGGGTCATATGTCTTTATTTGATTGTTGTATTTCCGTAGACTAGCGTGCAACTTTTAAACCACATACAGTCTCTTTTTGGATGTAGATGAAGTTGACATTCATATCTATTTATATGTAAATCTAATAATTTGATTATGGTAAGAAATTTCTTTTTCATAATATTTTCGATATTTCTGATATCTCATTTTTTCAAAGTTTTGATAAATATATAAAAAGAAAAATGATTTGTGGTCTCAATGAGGCCTAAGATTTGTGGCCTCAATCTTAGATGTTGTTAATGTCTAAGATTCAGTGGTAGCTAAACCTTGGTTAACGCTGATCCGATGGGCAGATCACGACTTGTGATATTTTCAGAGCTTTCGCTACCTGTCAAGTAAAATACACAGGGCGTCAAAGGGAGACCGCGTTGAGTGGTCTTCTCTTCTCCGATGCCTAAGTTAGTCAATGTATTTATGTTGACAAAGTAACAGTAGGTAAGTAGTAAATGCATAATTAATGAGGAGAGAGGAGAGAACCTTCTATAGGTGAGGAGGGAGCTGATCTTCTCCATGTTTTCGATGTGGGACTGATATGCTTCAGTCCCCAGCTTCTGGAGCTTCTGATGCTGTCTTGGCGCGGCGCGTGGTGGCGCATCAGTGATGATCTGGGGGTAAGCCGGGGCTCAGGCGGTAGCCTGCTTGGCTGTGTTCCGGTAGGTCACTCCTTTGGCGAGGGTTGGTACCGCTGGCGGTAGCATGAGCGTGGCTCATTATAGCTAATTATGCTTGCAAATGCTTATGTAAGTACAGATGTCATGTCATGACATGTCACCTACACAAATCACTTATTTGTCAAATCATGACATGTAATTCTTGAGAAAAAGACAATTTTATCCTTCCAAAATCTAATGAATCCAAGTTATTTTGCTTTCTTCTAAACAAAAATTATTTTGGTTTTTTTTTTTCATTACACTCATGCTTACATTTAAACAACAATTTTTTTTTTCTTCAATCAAGAATAGAAAAAATTTCATGTAATTCAGTCAATAGATTTGCACATACACTTGATCAATAGATTTGTATAACACATGTATATGAATTAAACCTTTTTTGGGTTCCTTTAAATTTTAAAAATATAATGTGAAAAATAAATATTCATATGATTATATATGGAGGAGTGAAATTTGCACTCCCCAAATTGTAAACCACACTCCCTCTATATTTTTTAATATTTTCCTCATCTTTGTGGCATGTGATTTTTCAATAATATTACCCTTAAAGTTATTTATACTATTTGGTTAACCAATGTTCCTCCCCAGAAAGCAGAAATCCATTTTGGCTGAGACTCGAGATTTGCAGAAGCTAGCCCTTGCTCGCTGCATTTATAGAATCTAACTGATGATTCTCTCGATTCTTCCATACATGATCTTGCCCTTATTCCATACTTGAACCAAACACATTTACAGTTAAGAAACCAATAATAGATCAAACCGAAGACTATCAGTTACTGAATTCATTAAAACTCTAATTTTGAAAAAGCTTCTCATCCCTCTTGATGGAACTCCCTGAATCCTTATTGTTCATATAAAATCTAATGGGTCTAATCTCAAATCCAGTGATGTAATACCCTCTGCGCAATTCAGATTATTTCTTCTAAAAAGAGCTCAATAAATGAAATAATACAAATAAACAAAACTAAAGTAGAGATCTACAAAACCCAAGAAAAATTGCAGTACCTTTGATCGAGGCAATGGAGTAACAATTACCCTTAATATATAGGAGTTGAAGAGACATTAGGTACCAATGCCATCTTGTTCTTCTTGCTTTTCCACTTCTTGTTCTTCAATGCACTCAAGTTAAGATTAATGACTTGGTTCATAAACTCTTCGCAAGCGTACGAATCGTTGTCAAGTAAGGGAAGTATTTGGACCTTAGTTTATCATACCTCGGGGATTAGGTGTTGGACCTAACCAAGATAATTAGCGGTACGATACTAAAAGCACACAAGAGAAAAAAATAAAAGTAAAATAAAAACTATAAACAATCAAGGCACCAAGCCTTGGCAATGCTCGGCTTAGCTCACACTAAGCCTATTCAAAGCCACTAACTTGTAGCCTCAAGATGGGTATACACAAATGAGTCGATTGATTTAATTTTTGAGATTGATTTGAACTTAACAAAAAGTAATAAAATGCAAAGCAATTAATAAAAATGTAAGGAAATTAAACTAGAAAAGTGTGAACAATATAATGAGAATGTCGGGTGCTAGGGAGGTTCCTTCACCCAAATCTCATGTATCAGAATCTAATCTAATGTAGATGCAAATTTCCTACTTTGGCGGTAGTCGTATCCAAGGCGGTTTAAGGCTCAAGGACCGAAATTCCCTTTCATGGTATTCCTACTCCGGTTCAAGGGTCGTAGGAACTCACTTGGCATGAATTAGAGCCGATTCAAGGGTCTCTAATTCACATCAAGAGGCCTAAAGATCGAGGAATTAGACTACTAAGCGACCCGCCCGCGCATTCACGCAACGGGTGTAAATCACCATGCTTATAACCCCTCGAATACGAAATTGAAGGTTTCTAGCTTAGGAATTAGAGGGGGTCAAACCTCTAACTCCATCATAGACATACTCAAAATACACACCCTAGAGTTGACTAGGCTCCTAGACATACATTTTAACCCAACAAAAATTGATATCAACAAAGTGAAGAGAAGTAAGAGTGACAAGAACAAGCCACAAATTGCTATAAAGCAATTATGGCTAGCCTTGATTTATGGCTCCCCACTTTTACCCAAATTTAATGGTGATGAATTTATTGATGCTTGGGCTTCCCCTTTGAAATTTGTGGAATTGATGAGAAGATGAAATCTTAGTGAGGTAGATCTTGGTGAGGTGGGAAAATCTTGGTGAGGAGGAAAGAAAGTCTTGGTGAGGTGAGAATGGATTTTGGTGAGGAGAGATCTTGATGAGGAAGAAATTTGATGAGAAGGAGGAGAGAGAGCAGTTTGGGCAGCTGCCTCTGGTTTGGTGCGGCTGCTGTAGGATGATGGGCGTGAGAGAGGAAGGAGAGGAAGAATGGGATAATTGAGCGCGGCGGAATTGTCTCCTTTCTCTGTGTGGTACTGTGTATATATATAATTAGGTCATCCCCTGTTCACCGAGAGGTAAAGGAATGAATGGGAATTGTGGTCTGGTTGGTGTGAAAGAGGGACAAGCACGTGTCAGCATATGGGTGGCTAGGAGATGAAAGAAGAGAGGAGCTTGATTGCTGCACGTGGAAGATAGCTTATTACCACCTTGTTAATTAAACCAATTTGATTTAATTAAATGTTAAGCTGCCACACTTCCAATTAAACTAATATTTAACTAGTTTAATTCATTCCTTTTTTTCTTTTGCCTTGTGTGTTCAAGTTTCGCCATTTCCGATGATATCGCTCTTGGTTGACTTTTTGTCATTTTCTCGGAACCTTCATTTTGCTCCAATTTCGCATAACTTCTTCCGAAATCCACAACTCCGCTTATTTACTACAGAATAAATAAAAATGGATTAATTACATAATAATTGACTTGAGGATTAGCTTAATTATAGTATTTTAGATATAATTACACGTATATAAATGCGTGTAATCACACCCCGACACTTGAACTTTGCTTGTCCCTAAGCAAATTAAATGAAATCTAATCCGAAAATCTACCAACTCACAAACATAAGTGAAATGCGGTATTAGCCTTTCCAACCATAACCCTCAGAGAACTAATTATGTAAATGATCATGAGGTCGACAAAGCATAACATAGGAATTATGAATTTGTAAGGCAATTAAGATGCACATGTGAGAAATGCTCAAGTATATGCATGTGTTGACCATGTGTCAAATCGATCCACCACAATCAAATAGGCACATAGAAGCCCGATATAACCCGCTAAACTCACATAGGTTCACTAAATATTACCGCTAAAGTGTTTAGGGGTTATATGTGTTTCACTCAAAAGCAATTTCACAACATGCGCCGCCATATGCTTGCTCTTCGATCTCATCTCCGCTATGTAGCTCACAACATTCAAGACTAAGAGGTCTTTTATTTGGTTGTAATGGGGCTAAGGGCAACTGGCTATAAGAAATGAAGGATAAGGAAAGACAAAGTTCATGAAAATCGATGAAGCAACTCTCTCTTGTAGAGATATACAGCTTTTGCTTTCAAATGCTAACTCACTCACTCTAATCCCGATGTACAACCCACACTATATTATACTATAAGCAAAAATAATACTAGCTATTTTTTTTTTCTTTTCAACAAATTTTTTTTTTCTCGATCACCTTTTTATTTTTCTATTTTTTTTCCTTTGAACTTTTTTTTTTTTTTTTTGAACTTTCTTTTCTAAATAAAATCGCTCACCCCCACACTTATTCTTTTGTAACCTCACACTTTTGACTTTTTCTTTCTTTTGAAACACTCAAACATAAAGTCATTCTCTCGAATCGTTTCACCAACTACCATGGAAGGGTAGGATAAAAGTGTATAGGCTAGGTAGGAATTTGTGGTGGTAATGAACAAAAAGTCTAAATTATATAAATAGGCTCAAAGTGGTAATCTAGTGGTAAATATTTTTGGGGCACATGCTTCTTTGGCCATGGTGGTATATAGTCCTAATGCCTCCATCATTTCTATCATGTCGCAAGCTGAAAGTAGCCTCGAGAGGTCTCAAGCAAGTTCTAGATACGCAATGTCATGAAATTGTACACACATGAAAGAATAAGTGAATGAACGATGCATACACTATAGATATTAGGCTCAAAAGCTCACAAATAAGGCATGCAAGTTAATCGAATAATCTATATGCTTCTCTAACTATGATGAACGAACCTAACAATAGGCTATGTGCACACATATAGTCAAGCATAGATCACATATACACTTAATCACAAAACAAATTCAAAGTCCTAGATCATGCTTAATCTATTCACAATCACAACAAGTTAAGTCCATGGCTCGTCATTGGGGTTGGAAAAGGCATTAACCACTAAAATATAATTACATAAAGCTAATCTAATTTTTTTTTTCTAAGTGACGAAAATAGGGCACCCGAGCCCTCACCCCCACACTTAAAGCCAACATTGTCCTCAATGTTGTAAAGTGAGCTTGAAAGCTAAATCCGTGTCGGAGTTAGGCATGAGAGTGAAGTCCGGGCGAAAGCACCAAAAAAATCAACTACGAAAATAAAAATCTAAATGCGGAGTAAAGTTACGGAAAACCCCCTTTTGTCGACCCTCCATTGCTCATGACCCTTGGAGAAGACTAATATGAGACACCAACCTCAAGGTACAAGGCCTTGACTTCCTTTTTGTATGCTCCATAATAGCTCTAGGTGCTCATGAAAAGATCAACCCCATTGAGAAATGTGTAGTGTTCAAGAGCAATGCATCATAAATAGCTCATCAAGGAATAAGGACAAGGGTCCTCCATTAAGCTCGTGGTCTTCATCCCATCAACTCACAACCCAAAATCATCCTCCATGACCTCCAAACAAGAATTGTAGCTCAAAATATCTCCTTATTCTCCACACTTCAAGCACCTCCCAACCTCCCAAAAAGGTGGCTAAATAGCCTTATTGATGCAAAATGAACAAGAAAGAACATCACAAGTAATGCTAGGGTTGCCTCCCTAGCGAGCGTTTTGTTTAAGGACTTCATTGCCGGTCCATATCTCAAGGGTGAGTCAAGGGACATCTTGGAGAGTGACCTCCTCCTCTTGAGTGTCAAATGTGGTGTCCAAGTAAGGTTTCAATCGATGCTCATTTACCTTGAAGGGTTCCCCACCATAAAGATTCTTGATTGTAATAGCACCATGAGGGAAAACTTCAACTACCTCAAAAGGTCCACTCCATCTAGACCTCAACTTCCCAGGAAATAACTTGAGCCTAGAATTGTATAGGAGAAATTTTTTCTTGGGAAGAAATGTCTTCTTCACTAAGTGTTGGTCATGTATCACCTTGGTCTTCTCCTTGAACAATTTGGCACTTTCATATGCCTCTTCTCGGATCTCCTCCAACTCACAAAGATCAAGCTTCCGCTTCTCACCACTTGCTTCCAAGTCAAAATTCAAAAATTTAATAGCCCACATAGCTTTGTGCTCAAGCTCGACCGGAAGGTGACAATTCTTTCCATAGCACAAGCGGAAAGGAGACATGCCAATAGGAGTCTTATATGCGGTCCGATAGGCCCATAAAGCATCATCAAGTTTAATGGCCCAATCCTTTCTAGAAGAGTTGACCGTCTTTTCCAAAATTCTCTTAATCTCCCTATTTGACACCTCCACTTGACCAGAAGTTTGAGGGTGGTAAGGTGTGGCAACCTTATGCTTGATTCCATATTTTCTTGATAGGAGCATAAAATGTGACGTTTATAATGTTTAAACCCTATATTTTGCTAAGTTATTTCCTTTATCTTGATCAATTTAACTTAGTTAGTGTTTTTCAGGTAAAATGGAGTCTCAAGGTCCGAAAATGACTAAGGAATGCACAAGTGGAGCAGAAATGAGAAGAAATGAAGAAATGGAAGTTCTCCCAGTTTGACTAGGAAAAGGAATCCTAGTTGGAGTAGGAATCAGAAGCTGACTTGGATTCAAACTCTTAAGTCGCGGAAATTAGAAGTTCTACTTGAACAAGGAGACCCAATTCTACTCAGATAAGGAATCCTAGTGTGATAAGGAGTCCCTGTTGGACAAGGATTACTCAAGAAGGTTCCGGAAGAGTGTAGAAGCATCTCAGAAAAGGAAGCAGTATTCAACTAGGAAACATACTTGCATATGGAGTTCTATTCGTACTAGGAGAGCTATGGAACGTACAAGAAGCATCTAGAAGTCTCAAGAAGGTCATATGCCATGCACATGGAAGAGGAAGCAACAAGAGATTCGAATTACAAAGCAATGTGGAATTTGGACTTCTTGTTGAGTTTGGATTAAATTTGCCGTGATAATCTTGAAGGTTCTTGATGTTTCTACTTCAAATAGGCGTGGAAGGCATGTGAGAGGCATGTGATGTGAAGGAAAACCTAATTGGACTCAACTTGTGCCTCAAAAGTCAAATCCATTACAGATTCGGAAATCTGCCTGTGCAGATCAGTCAACTTCAACTGAGTGTCAAAAATCTCTTAGAGTTCAGAAAATTATGATCTTTATGTGGTTCGAAAGCTACAGATGTCTAGTTTCCAGAAATTTTTACAGCTCATCAATAGCTATTTTCTAGAGAAAGTTATGGCAGTTTTAGTGGACTAAGGTCAATTCTGCCGGAAATCTGTTTTGTGCCAAAGAAGTCCTAGATCAACACAAACTAAGAGAAACCAAGTAGAAACGAATTTGGAGTGCCTTGAGACGTTCTCCTATATATACCTTGTGTAGTAGACGTTCCAAAGGTGAACACATTATTCTCCACAATTTCGTTTCTCACCGGTTTGCTCTTGAGTTTCAGGTTTTCTCATCTTGCAAGTTCCTAGCCGTGCCATCCTCCATCCTTTGCCGTGATCTTCACTTGTTGCCGCGCTAAGGGGCTGCTTTGGATCCTTGGGACGTGAATAAGGGTTGTTCATACCATCTTCATCATGTTTGTTTCTCGGTTTTGTAACTTGTTTGATATGTTTTCTGTTTTTAATCTTTTCTATGTAAAACCGAAACCATGAGTTGATAAACTGATTTTTGAATGTATCTTTGATGTTCTTGTCAATGTTTGATGTGTTTGTGTGTCCTTTGTCTTGATTAATTGTCGAATATGGAATGGTAGTCTGATTTTTATGCTTCATTACATGTTAACGATTCACTTGGTCTGACAAACATAATAGGAAGACTTGCATGTAAATTGCTAGTAATTAGGTTTGATGCTTGGTGAAACCTAATTCAAATAAGTAGTAAAGGCTTGTTTTGAGTCGAAAATCAGATTATGCATGTGATGATAAGTTTTGACACGCTTTAATTTGCATGTTTATTGATTCTTTCTTGAACTTAATGATTTGAAAACGGGATTTTTCAACACAGTTGCTTAGAGTGTGTGATATCAAACTTTTCAAAATAAAATTGATTTGGTGCTTTGCTATTTCGATTTGACTTAAGAAAGAAAGTTAAAAGGGGACAATGATTGCTTGGATCTTTGTGTTCTTGGTTGATAGCTTTCCATGGTAATTTAAAAGATTAAGGGATGCATGAAAATATTGATCTTGATGAGTTCTTGATAAGTGTTCTT
>BDJD01002556.1:125069-139452 GCA_002564525.1 Rosa multiflora
TCAAGGACCGAAATTCCCTTTCATGGTATTCCTACTCCGGTTCAAGGGTCGTAGGAACTCACTTGGCATGAATTAGAGCCGGTTCAAGGGTCTCTAATTCACATCAAGAGGCCTAAAGATCGAGGAATTAGACTACTAAGCGACCCGCCCGAGCATTCACGCAACGGGTGTAAATCACCATGCTTATAACCCCTCGAATACGAAATTAAAGGTTTCTAGCTTAGGAATTAGAGGGGGTGAAACCTCTAACTCCATCCTAGACATACTCAAAATACACACCCTAGAGTTGACTAGGCTCCTACACATGCATTTTAACCCAACAAAAATTGATATAAGCATCCATCATATGAAAATTGCATCATTACATTAAAATAAGCATCTTTTACACAAGATTTGGACTAGGGCACACAACCCTAGCCCCCAACAACAAATCTACTCACTACCCATCATTAAACAAACATCAATATACAAAATTTAAAGAGGAACAAAGTGAAGAGAAGTAAGATTGACAAGAACAAGCCACAAATTGCTATAAAGCAATTATGGCTAGCCTTGATTTATGGCTCCCCACTTTTACCCAAATTTAATGGTGATGAATTTCTTAATGCTTGGGCTTCCCCTTTGAAATTTGTGGAATTGATGAGAAGATGAAATCTTAGTGAGGTAGATCTTGGTGAGGTGGGAAAATCTTGGTGAGGAGGAAAGAAAATCTTGGGGAGGTGAGAATGGATTTTGGTGAGGAGAGATCTTGATGAGGAAGAAATTTGATGAGAAGGAGGAGAGAGAGCAGTTTGGGCAGCTGCCTCTAGTTTGGTGCGGCTGTTGTAGGATGATGGGCGTGAGAGAGGAAGGAGAGGAAGAATGGGATAATTGAGCGCGGCGGACTTGTCTCCTTTCTCTGTGTGGTACTATGTATATATATAATTAGGTCATCCCCTGTTCACTGAGAGGTAAAGGAATGAATGGGAATTGTGGTCTGGTTGGTGTGAAATAGGGACAAGCACGTGTCAGCATATGGGTGGCTAGGAGATGAAAGAAGAGAGTAAGCTTGATTGCTGCACGTGGAAGATAGCTTACTACCACCTTGTTAATTAAACCAATTTGATTTAATTAAATGTTAAGCTGCCACACTTCCAATTAAACTAATATTTAATTAGTTTAATTCATTCCTTTTTTTCTTTTGCCTTGTGTGTTCAAGTTTCGCCATTTCCGATGATATCGCTCTTGGTTGACTTTTTGTCATTTTCTCGGAACCTTCATTTTGCTCCAATTTCGCACAACTTCTTCCGAAATCCACAACTCCGCTTATTTACTACAGAATAAATAAAAATGGATTAATTATATAATAATTGACTTGAGGATTAGCTTAATTCTAGTATTTTAGATATAATTAAACGTATATAAATGCGTGTAATCAATTAAACCCAGCAGTACACATCTTCTTCTTACCACCAGAACCCACTTTCTTGATGCTGCTACTTTGATTGTTGGACTCCAACTCCACTTGATCAAATGTGAGCTTTCTCGGGGTCATGAAATCCATGCTTGGGTGGCACACATGGCCTCTGATCGCCACCTCGGCTTGGCAACTGGTGAGTACTCCAAATTAAAAAGACTCCATCTCATTTAGAGGTAGAATTAGAGATTAGGAATTGAGATATTATGTTCTCTATGGAGAAGATGCAGATGTCGGAGAGAAGTAGAAACATCAATGAAAGAAAGAGGTAGATGAGAGAGTGAGTGAGAATTCTAAGGGTAGAATGGGAAAAACATGGAAGGAAAATTATAAAAGTATAAAAAATAAGGTAGGAGTGTGGTTTACAATTTGGGAAGTGCAAATTTCACTCTCCTTATATATATTCTTTTGTTAATTTTTTTCTCTCTTTATGCAGCTAGGGTTTACCCATTATATTTGAGTTTATTATTTTTTGTTTGAAATGGCTGGAATTTTTTTTTACCTCTTAATTTAGACATACGTATTTTCCAAATTCAATTTATTAATGCTATTTTTTTGGATGAAATTAATCAATATTTAGAAAGAAAAGTTAATGCCTATTTCTTGACTGTATAGAGTAGAATGGGAAAGACATGGAAGGAAAATTATAAAAGTATAAAAAATAAGGTAGGAGTGTGGTTTACAATTTGGGAAGTGCAAATTTCACTCTCCTTATATATATTCTTTTGTTAATTTTTTTTTCTCTTTATGCAGCTAGGATTTACCCATTATATTTGAGTTTATTATTTTTTGTTTGAAATGGCTGGAATTTTTTTTTACCTCTTAATTTAGACATACGTATTTTCCAAATTCAATTTATTAATGCTATTTTTTTGGATGAAATTAATCAATATTTAGAAAGAAAAGTTAATGCCTATTTCTTGACTGTATAGATGCTATTTGGAAAGAAAAATTATAGGAAATAATCTAATTAAATGAAGAAAAATATTTGTCAAAGAATTTGTAGACATATCTCTTAAATTAATACATAATTAATAGCTGATCTTTTTTTTTTTTCGTCACCTAATTTAATTTATTAATGTAATTGATTCACCCTTTAACATCTAGAAGGAAATTATATTAAAGTGTTTTCCAAATTCAATTTATTAATGCTATTTTTTTGGATGAAATTAATCAATATTTAGAAAGAAAAGTTAATGCCTATTTCTTGACTGTATAGATGCTATTTGGAAAGAAAAATTATAGGAAATAATCTAATTAAATGAAGAAAAATATTTGTCAAAGAATTTGTAGACATATCTCTTAAATTAATACATAATTAATAGCTGATCTTTTTTTTTTTTCGTCCCCTAAGATTCACCCTTTAACATCTAGAAGGAAATTATATTAAAGTGTAAAGTTGGTGTTGCAATAGTATGATATGCCAAGATTTATTATGTGGCATTCTAAAAAAAAAAAAAAAGATTTATTATGTGGAATTGAAAATAAAAGTTGTATTTACTTCCATGGCATAACACTTACGATTTGAGGCCACAATTCTTAGGCCTCATTGAAGCCCTATATCATTTGGCCATATAAAAATCGATATTTTAATCTTTAGTTATACGCGGGTGGATGACATTTTTTTGGCAAATAGTAATACGAACACATTGACTAGACCCAACAACTTTTGTTAATAGTTTTTAATAGGAAAATGATTTGTGGCCTTAATGAGGCCTAAGATTTGTGGCCTCAATTTTAGGTGTCATGCCATGTCATCTACACAAATCACCTATTTGTCAAATCATGCCATGTAATTCTTTAGAAAGAAGACTATCTTACCCTTCCAAAATCTAATGACTCTAAATTATTTTGGCTTTCTAGCTACATCAAAAATTATTTTGGCTTTCTTCTAAAAAAAAAAAAATTTGGCTTTCTTTCATTTTCTTTCCATCACACTCATGCTTGGATTTAAACAACAATTACTCATGCTTAGATTTAAACAACAATTTTTTTTTCTTCAATCAAGAGTAGAAAAATTTCATGTAATTCAGTCAATAGATTTGCACGTACATTCGATTAATAGATTTGTATAACATATGTATATGATTTCAACTTTTGTTGGGTTCCTGAAAATTTTGAAAATGTAATGTGAAAAATACATATTCATATGATTGTATTTATTCTTTTGTTCATTGTTTTCTCTTTATGTAGCTAAGGTTTAAACGTTAGATCTGAATTTATTATTTTTTGTTTGTCTTTCCCTTTGGAGATGTTAATTAATGGCTGCTAACGTGTAATTTTTTCTTACCTCTTAATTTAGACATAATTAATGGCTATATTTTTGTGGATGAAATTAATCAATATATGGAAAGAAAAGTTGATGTCTATTTCTTAACAGATAATTCAACATATTGATTGGAAAGAAAAATTAAAGGAAAGAATTTAATTAAATGAAGAAAAATATTGATAAAAGAATCTGTAGACATATCTCTTAAATTAATATATAATTAATAGCTGATTTTTTTTTGTCACCTAATTAAATTCATTAATGTAATTGATTCACCCCCTAACATCTAAAAAGAAATGTAAAAGGGTAAAGTTGGTGTTGAAATAGTATGATGTGGCAAGATATATATATTATATGGAATTGAAAATAAATTTTTATTTACTTACATGGCATGACACCTAGGATTTGAGGTCACAAATCTTAGGCCTCATTGAGGCCCCATATCATTGCCCTTTTTAATATAAAAGGCCTTGATAAAACATTTTAGAGATAGATCAAGATGTCTATTGAGATGCAGAAATACTCAAGTAGACATTCCCATGTCTACAGGTGACAAACTCAATAAGAAGAAAGTTGCTAGTTATAATGTAATTAAACTAGTAACTATGCCACGTCTTATGATAGGTACATGATTGATTTTGATTGAGAAGTGATCAAATTATTCCACTCATATCTGTAAAGGGTATGATATGATGAAATGTTCTGCACACGATTAATTACACTGTTACAGTCGACAATGAGACCGCATTATTGAACTAGAAATTTTTTGACCTAGTTAATGCCTTACTGGCTGTGATTCTTTCCGTACGATAACCAAATAGAAAAACTACCACCGAGCAGATCCGAGTGAAGACAAAGCCAATAGAACCACCAGCATGCTACACTTGATGCAGGACAAATAAAAAAGACACTACATAGGGATCTAAGAAAGAGTAATATCAGGTTGATGGAAATGGACTAAACCTGACCGAAGGAACACAAACCAGAGGTTTAGCCCTAGGAAGTGATATCCCAGGTCCTTCTTCCATCCCCACCGTACCATCAATTCCAGCAGCTCCATCCCCAACCTTCCAATCAAAGCACTGAATTACAGCTGCCAGTGTTGCATGAACAACCTGAAGAGCCAAACTAGTTCCAGGGCAACTTCTTCTTCCACTCCCAAACGGCAGAAACTGGAAGCTCTGGCCTCTCACATCCAGTGTGCTCTTCCAAAACCTCTCCGGCACGAACTCGAGCGGGTCCTTCCAGTGCTTTGGGTCCCTATTAATGGCCCAAACGTTGACAAAGAGTCTGGTCTTCTCCGGAATATCATAGCCGTTGATGGTGCAATGTTTAGTGCTCTCTCTCGCGATCATTGGGCCTGTTGGGTGAAGCCTCAGTGTTTCTTTTACTATGGCTTGGAGATAGGGAAGATTGACGATATCAGATTCTTTTACTAATCTGTTGGTTCCCACTATGGAATCAATTTCTTCTCTTGCTTTTGCCATCACGTTTGGGCGGTTGATTAGCTCCGATAGTGTCCATTCTATTGTTACCGATGATGTATCAGTCCCAGCACCGAACATATTCTGCAAGATTAGAATAACATATTAGGTTTCTTCAAAAAAGCTTTAAAAAATTATCTGAAAATAATGAACGTGCAAGTAAAAGACTGCCTAGCTACCATGATAAAGCCCTTTATGTTCTCTCTTGTCAATTTGATCTCTGAGCTTTGGTCTTCATATATATCAAGCAGAATATCAATCAAATTCACTGCGTTATCACATTTAGATGGATCATTCTTCCTCTTCCTTCTTGACTCCTCATGCTCCTCCATAATCTTTCCCATCATTTTGTCATATCTGTTACGCACATCTTTAAGCCTTTTTCCATATCCTTGCAAGTCCAAATTCTTGCAGAACCAAAACATATCCGAGAAATTGAACCTCCCGGCAAGCTCACACATCTCTTCCAGCACTTCCCTCACCTCGTATGCCTCTTCATCATCATCCGAACACCTTCGACTAAATGCCATCCGCGAGATGATGTTATTTGTTAACCGTACAAGCTCTCCTCCAACATCTACTTGTTCTCCCTTGTCAGCTTTCTTAACCATGAAATGTAAGAATCGCTCTATCTCTTCGTGCCTAATTGGTAGATTTTGGTCTAAGATTCGGCCCCCAAGCAGCTCAGACATGCAAAGCTTTTTCATAAATTTCCAGTAAGGTCCATAAGGTGCCATGACAAAGTCGGCTGAGCCATAAGTAAGGTAGTCTACGTTGGTCATTTTGGGACGGTTCAAGAAGGACATTTCATGGGTTTTTAGGCATTCTCTGGCCATTTCTGGTGAGGAAACGACGACACAGGGTTTGGAGCCAAGGTAGAGTTGAATTAGGGGTCCGTGTCGGGATGAGAGCTTGTGAAGAGCTTGGTGAGGGATTCGGCCAAGGAGGTGAAGATGCCCGATGATGGGAAGGGCCAGTGGACTCGGAGGCAGATGATGGTGAGTTCGAGATTTGGAGAAGATGGTTCGGAAAAAGATGAAAGGGACTAACCATATGAGGAGAAGAACAAGGTACTCATGGAAATTCGCCATAATGGTTGAATGGAAAAGAGTGTCTATAAAGGAGTCTGAATAAGATGACTAAATTTATAAGGATTGAAATATATGCTTGTTTGATTAGGTCGATCGGATTTATAGACAGGTCCGGTAGAACATGACATGCATGAAGATGAAAATGCCATTTGAGACACGCTATGATACTATGATGTTTATCATACACTGATTTTACATCTATTTGAATAAAAATTACAATTTATATGAATCAAAATTACAATATTGAGAACAAAGTTACTACATTCGTTTACACTATTTACTTGTAGTTAAACAAAAATTGCAATATTGACAATAAATTTGTTCAAAAATTTGTAATAAAGTCGTAGGTGGTGTAATTATCATTAATAGAACTAAGATTACACAAAATAGTATTCAAGTTACCACAATCGCAACAAATTTGTTGTCACATTTGTAAATGTGAGTATGACATACTGGTATGTACTATAGAACTTTCCCTTAAAGCAAGGTTCTCAAACTCAAGGAAAGCACGGCTCTTAGGTAGTAAACAATTGTGAAATCAAAGTCACCAACAAATTGTGATTTTCCAACAAATTTTTAAAAAAAATACAGAGGTTGGTATGCAACAAACATCGTACATATCTCTCTTTATCCATCATTGTCCTTCCCACAATTATTTCTAACCAGAGTCAAATTATGCATAAGCTTGGTGGTTGGATACTTGGATCTTAGCCAATGGTCCCTAGCTTGTAAATTATACATATGAAAGCCGTACATATAATGCAATTTAGCATAAAAGGTTTTATTTTGTGGTCCTTTTTTAGGATACTGATTTGTTTGGTCCTTCTGATTAAGAATCACCAGAGGTACAACATCAATTTCAAAATCCCAACCTCTCCCCCACGTCATCTGGTCCTTCTTCAATTATTTCTAGCAGGAAACAAATAATGCATAAGCAATTAGGTATTTCGGGATTAGTTTTTTTTTTCTTTTGAATAGGATTTGATGTTATTAGATATCAAAGCCATGAAAACAGGCCAGAATGATGGTGAATAGATTTGCACGTACATTTGATTAATAGATTTGTATAACATATGTATATGATTTCAACCTTTGTTGGGTTCCTGCAAATTTTGAAAATGTAATGTGAAAAATACATATTCATATGATTGTATTTATTCTTTTGTTAATTGTTTTCTCTTTATGTAGCTAAGGTTTAAACGTTAGATCTGAATTTATTATTTTTTGTTTGTCTTTCCCTTTGGAGATGTTAATTAATGGCTGCTAACGTGTAATTTTTTCTTACCTCTTAATTTAGACATAATTAATGGCTATATTTTTGTGGATGAAATTAATCAATATATGGAAAGAAAAGTTGATGTCCATTTCTTAACAGATAATTCAACATATTGAATAGGCCGATCGGATTTATAGACAGGTCCGGTAGAACATGACATGCATGAAGATGAAAATGCCATTTGAGACATGCTATGATACTATGATGTTTATCATACACTGATTTTACATCTATTTGAATAAAAATTACAATTTATATGAATCAAAATTACAATATTGAGAACAAAGTTACTACATTCGTTTACACTATTTACTTGTAGTTAAACAAAAATTGCAATATTGACAATAAATTTTTAAAAAAATTTGTAATAAAGTCGTAGGTGGTGTAATTATCATTAATAGAACTAAGATTACACAAAATAGGATTCAAGTTACCACAATCGCAACAAATTTGTTGTCACATTTGTAAATGTGAGTATGACATACTAGTATGTACTATAGAACTTTCCCTTAAAGCAAGGTTCTCAAACTCAAGGAAAGCACGGTTCTTAGGTAGTAACCAATTGGGAAATCAAAGTCACCAACAAATTGTGATTTTCCAACATATTAAAAAAAAAAATACAAAGGTTGATATGCAACAAACATCGTACATATCTCTCTTTATCCATCATTGTCCTTCCCACAATTATTTCTGTTTGGCTCCGAAACCAGATGGTGTGCAAACAGTCTCTTTTGAGCGTGTGATTGTGCAGGCGTGCCAGCACCGCGGGGTGCATTCGTTGGGGTAGTCCCTTGACCTGACTTCTTCTTCAAGCACTGTGGACGAGGAGAGCACCAACCTCGCCACAGGGTTCTTCTCTTGTCTTTCGACAAAGGACTTTTGCCTTATGGATAAAGACTTTGGTTGTGATCTCTTTGCGTTCACCGTATCGATACTCAAAGTTGTAGGTTGAGCAGAGCAATCACTGGGAAGTTATGAGAAAGCACGGGGTCTGCTAAAGCGTATCTTTAGCTTCGCTGGGTGCGAGGGCGTTACCCTTGCTTCGCTGGTTGTGTCGGTGGCAGTAGTACTGTCAGTCGGCTCGCGAAGAGACTAGGACTGGAAGCACGGTCCCCGGGTTGATCTGGTGAAGCTGACAGTCGGCTCGCGAGGAGACTAGGACTGGCGGGCGGTCACCGAGTTTCAACGAGGTTGAAGGTTTGCTCCAGGGAGGCTTTGTAATCGCTAGGATTGATTGATTAGAGAGAGAGGTCTTTTCTGTATCGTCTTTAGCCTCTATATATAGGCTACTGCAGATTCACCTTCCTAAGAGGAATGAAATACTATATTTTAGGCCACAGTTATTGGCCTTGAATCAAATCAAAACTCTTAATAGTTTTGATATTATCGTAGGCGATAATTAATAATTATCCGCCTCTGTCGCCGCTCGAATATAGGCAAGGGTTAATTGCCTCTTAGAGTCCTGGACGTAATCATCCCGGATGCAAACTGAAGGATATGCATTAATTATATATATATCGTCGCGAGCACTCGTCGCGAGGACTCCTTAATTGACCCATCTGCCATGCAATATGTATGTGCAATTGTATATATATATATATCCCTTGTTACTTGTGCCATGCTTCATGTGTCCACCATATCCCTTCCTTAATTAAATCATGCATGAGCCACCACATCATATATACATATATGTTCCACCATCAAGCATGATTGCATGGAAGTATATACTGTACGTGCATGCCATTAGTTGCATGGGCAGCCATAATTATTGCTTGTGAAGGCTAGTGAAGGGCAATTGTATCCTTCCTTAATTGATCAACTCAATCTGCTCGCTTGCACAGTACTTGACAATCAAGCAAACAAATCACCATTAATTATCAGATATCTTGATAATTAATAATAAATCAGTGGACGAGGAGAGCACCAACCTCGCCACAGGGTTCTTCTCTTGTCTTTCGACAAAGGACTTTTGCCTTATGGATAAAGACTTTGGTTGTGATCTCTTTGCGTTCACCGTATCGATACTCAAAGTTGTAGGTTGAGCAGAGCAATCACTGGGAAGTTATGAGAAAGCACGGGGTCTGCTAAAGCGTATCTTTAGCTTCGCTGGGTGCGAGGGCGTTACCCTTGCTTCGCTGGTTGTGTCGGTGGCAGTAGTACTGTCAGTCGGCTCGCGAAGAGACTAGGACTGGAAGCACGGTCCCCGGGTTGATCTGGTGAAGCTGACAGTCGGCTCGCGAGGAGACTAGGACTGGCGGGCGGTCACCGAGTTTCAACGAGGTTGAAGGTTTGCTCCAGGGAGGCTTTGTAATCGCTAGGATTGATTGATTAGAGAGAGAGGTCTTTTCTGTATCGTCTTTAGCCTCTATATATAGGCTACTGCAGATTCACCTTCCTAAGAGGAATGAAATACTATATTTTAGGCCACAGTTATTGGCCTTGAATCAAATCAAAACTCTTAATAGTTTTGATATTATCGTAAGCGATAATTAATAATTATCCTCCTCTGTCGCCGCTAGAATGTAGGCAAGGGTTACTTGCCTCTGAGAACAGCTTCTGGGCGTGCACATCTCCTTGTGAAATACAATTAAAGACAATTACCATATGCTCACGTCCCACATGCCTTGCCTGAACCCAAAATAACATTTTTTCCGACATGGGGGACTTGAAGAAGACCGGGCCAATATCCGTGGCCCAAGCTATATATTTTCGATAAACTCGGAATATATTGTTTAGAGGCTAAATAAAGCCTACTTGGAGGCCAAGCAATCTTGGAGCAAATCTGAATATTCTTTGATTTATTATTAATTATCAGATATCTTGATAATTAATAATAAATCAAAGAATATTCAGATTTGCTCCAAGATTGCTTGGCCTCCAAGTAGGCTTTATTTAGCCTCTAAACAATATATTCCGAGTTTATCGAAAATATATAGCTTGGGCCACGGATATTGGCCCGGTCTTCTTTAAGTCCCCCATGTCGGAAAAAATGTTATTTTGGGTTCAAACATTGCCCCCCAGACCTCGAAGTCAAAGTTCCGTCTTGACTGAAGAGGTCTTGAGTCAGCACTAATCTTGTAATAACGTCGCGCTAAAGCCACTTGGATTGGCCCAAATGAAATCACTTGACTGATCATGGAAATAAGCCTCTTAATTAGGCCATGAAGCTCGAATGCCATCATCTAGCTCAAACTTGATAGACAAAGACTGGCGGATGATGTACTCGCCATAAGTCTTCGAATTGCTCCAGAAAGTATCATCAACTTGGATGTAGTTTATTTGTAGGCCACTGGAATTGGCCTTAAAAGTGATATCTTCTCCAAAACTTCTCTGAAGAGAAATCTCAGTAAGGAGGAAATCCCCTCGAGGAAGATAGAAATCTTCTCAAGGAAGATCTAAGTGAGGGGAAAATGTCCTTGAGGAGAAATCTCAGTAAGCTTGATTTAAATGTGCTTCGCGAACACACATTCCTCGCAAAGGTTTCTCTGATATTCGCCTTGAGATCGCGAACAAATGCAAGACCTCACGAAGATTTGTTGACTAACAGCTTGCGAAAATCTCCTTAAGGAGGATCCTAGTAAGAAGCAAATCCCCTCGAGGAAGATCTTTGATGAGGACGAAATCTGAGTGAGCTTGATGAAAGTTTTTCGCGAAATATCTTTATTCGTTGTATTTACTCTCCGCCTCATGAAGTTTTCAAACTGCTCGCGACCCTTCGCGGTGATGAGAATGAGCTTCGGCTATGAACGCTCACGAGCTTATTGCCATATTATCCTATCTGGATTCTTCGCGCGCGGTGACCATCCTCCTCACAAAGTGTCTTGTACCCATTTAATTATTGCAGAAGAACTCTCTCCTTATAACAGCATCACGTCTTTATATGAAATTGGGTGTCAATCAGTCTGCTCCCTCTTGTTTTTCTGCCACTAGGGGTTGATAATTATGCCAAGGTAGAGGGACACGTATGACTTCAATTAAGAATCACAATGCAGGGCCACTTTTACAGGAAAAAGTCTTGGGTAGGGGCTGCCACGTGGTGGGGCCGTGCTGCCCTCCAATCAAAACTCTCAAACTTTTTCATCTTTTCCGAAACTGTCTCTAATTTTTAATATGCAATATCCAAAATACCCCTCTGCTTGGGATCTGATTGGCCCGCCCCACTGCCACGTGGTGCGGGTGCCGTACGTAAGACCTTCTCATTTTACAGAGGCCACGTGCTCCTTCCTGATATATATATATGAGCAGCGAAAACACATACATGAAGCACCAGTCTTCCTTCGCGAACTGTTTTTTCCGCGAGATGTATGTATGCTATATGCTGAGATCATGGTTAAATCATGGCTGAAAACAACCATCACTTGTGCCCAAGTGAGCCCCACCACCATAGTTTTGGCGGACATCACACTTACTACATCGATCTCAACACCTTGTTTCCTTGCTTTTAATTATGCTTAATTAAAAGCCATCAAGCCACTAAACTGGCCCTACGTCTATAAAGAAAGGTGAAATGCCATTTTGATATTGAATATCTTCCCAGACACAGAGAAACTTATAATTAATATGGAGTACATATATCCCATCTACTTTCTGATCAAGTGAATCATGGCCAAACATTACACCCATCAGAGGCATGTGCAGTGCATGAATGTATATATATAGAAATATCCATCTCTTCTTCACGCTAGATTGCAGGGCAAAAATATCAATCAAAGCCATCTCGCTTGCCTTAGATATCATTCGCAGCCCCCCATCTTCGCCACAATTGCTGGCAAAAAATATCACTTGGATTTCTTCTATTTTATTTCGCAGCCGTGAGAATCATTGCATGCTTTCTCGATAAGAACACGATGCCCCCTAGTATGAAGCTTCTCTTTGCTCATTTCGCGAGCTCATTTCGCTGGGAGTTCACTTTGTCCTGTACTCAATTCACACTTGCTATGTCAAAAGGTGTCTTACACCATTCCACAGTTTCTTCGCATCAATCTGATGGGCCTTCAATGCCACTGTGATTGGCATGTATGATTTGTGCCACTTACTGGAACCTAGACTATCTCTGTCTTGATCATCCATCCGCTGACCTGTGGCAACATCCCAGAGTGAAATTGTGAAGCAATAGTCAAGGAACACTACTCTGGCGAAACAACTTCTGTCTGCTACTGCTCTGATATTTCTTGGAACCAAAAAGCAGGCTTCCAAAGATTGAGAATTTTTGAACAATTCATCTAAAACCACAGGGATTGGCCTTATGCTATACCAAGACACTCCGAGTCTTAATCACGTCAATTTTGGCATTGAGAACACTGCAGAACACTGTCACACAAAGAAGAGTTTGAAAGTACCAGTCCCCTGATGCTCTCCAGGTCTGCACATGTCACCTCCACAAGAGGTTTCTCTCAGGCATTTTATCAAACACCTTGTGGGCATATCTCAGATTCTCAGACCTGTGATGAAATTTCGACCAAGCAGCCCATAGAAGATCAATATATCAACAAAGAACTCAAATTAATCACTATTGCCTGGGGATTGGGTTCAATTCTTCGCGGCAGCAGTGGGAAATAACACTGGGTTGGATATGGAGACTCCTACAGTTCGATTTTGTCTCCTTCTCGCCGACGGAGGAACTTCTCCCTGAAACTACTGTGGCATCGAAAACCTCCCTCTCGTCCCCGCCTTGACGTCTGCCACTGTAATTGGCATACTCTCCATTAAAGACCCACTCGCTGGCCTCAGATCGACTTCGCCCTTGCGTGCACATCTTATTGGAGGAAGTTCTGCGAAGCGCTTCACCGGATCGAACTTCGCTAGCGAGGCTCAGGCCACCTGTATTCAACGAGCTCTGCTTCTTGAGACAATGTTCCTTGCGAGCGCTCGCTTCACTTGATCAGCATTCGCGAAGTGTTCCTCGCTAGCACTCGCTTCGCGACCATCTCGCTTATCGGCCATCTCTTCGCGGTCGTCTGCTTTCGCTCGCGGCCACTCGCTTAGTGGTCGCTTACTTATGCGGTCAATCGCTCGCGGCCAGTCGCTGATGCGCCGCATAACTCTCTTTTTGTATTTTCCTTTTTTCTATTTTTTTTTTAACTAAAAGAAAGATGTAAATTAAAAATTAGAAGCAAATAAAGAAGCTAGCATCAGTGCGTTTGGCTAACCTCTAGAAGGCCACGGGGGAGGCCATCTATGCTTCACTCCAACCTCCGACGTATTAAAATTTATAGCATGAAAATCCCTCTTGTAAGAGCTTGTAGGAAAGCAACAAAGATACTTCGCGTCGAAAACTTGGAAGAAATTTGGCTCGTAGAAGGAGTAATATTGCCCCCCCAAGTATCTTTGTTGGTTGACGAAGCGAGATCCTCAATTGCAATTTTGGAGATAATAATGTCCCAAGATCGGCTTTGTCGCCAACTACCATATCATAGAACATAGTGTCTTCAGAATAAGCCACAGATTGGCTATTGTATTTGACCACTTGTTCAAGGGATTTGAACTGCTGCATATGATTTTTGGAACCCATAATTAAATTGTAATCATCATCATCATAAATTGGCTCCATGTTGAGATCATATTTAGAATCACCAAAATTTGATGAATTGATCTCCTCTGCAAAAATAGGCATATCAAACATTTGTTTGCCTCTATTTTCTTTCCAGGCATCATATTGAGACGCCTCTACGGACTGTTTAGTATCATCATAGAAAAATTTCTTTTGCAAGAAATCTGAATAACTGTAAACAAGAGTTAACTTGTATTGATGATACTCAAATTTGCAGTCGCGAATGACAAATTGGCCACTAGAATAATTATTCTGGC
>BDJD01002556.1:162622-185841 GCA_002564525.1 Rosa multiflora
GATTTGTTTTTTAGAATCGATGTTGGTTGTTGTCTGGGACATCGGTTGAAAACGCGCTTATACTGATGTCTATACTTTTCTCTACACCCACTAAGACATCGGTCGAAAATTAGTTTAACATCGGTCCAGAACCGATGTCTATGAACAAAATTCTAGTAGTGAAATTGAGCACACATGCATGTATAGAGATATGAAAGCTCTCAAGAGTAAAGCTTTTGAAGCCGATCTAGGTTGATTTCCTCTTTGACCACCCTTATCTGTATGTTGTTGCTGAGACTGGGCAAAGGTTCCCACAACCCTTTTGTCTCCTCATCACATATCACATCAGTTAACCTTTCAAGATCCAAAATTGATTCAGGCAGCTCTTGCAATCTCGAGCACTGCCTCATGTTGAGCTTTTCCAAGCAGCACATTTCACCAATGTGTTCAGGCAACTCCTTAATGCTGAAGCAATTGGATACATCGAGAACCTTTAGCCTTTTGAGTTTCCTAACTGAACTTGGCAACTCTGATAAGTCTGAGCAGGACCTTAACCTCAAAAATTCCAAATTGCCCAGCTCTCCAATCATTTCAGGCAAGGCAGATAGCTTATGACAGTTGGTGATGCTGAGCTTTTTTAGATGGATTAGAAGACAGATGTCAGCAGGTAATTCCACCAAATCACCGCAATAGTCAATGTTGATTTCTTGAAGGTCTGGGAATGCCTCAAAAAATTTGATGGAACCTTTGCTAAAAGCTTGCCCCATGTTACACATGAAGAAAGATACCTTCTGTAGTCTCTTCAACTCTATGGGGTTCTTGGTAATGGAAGAAAGAAAAATCCGCTCTAATCTTATCCTCTTTAGTTTAGATGAAGAACCCAGCAATGTAAAATTACTCACTTCAGCTGGTAAGAACCCATAATTTGTGACTATTAGAACCTTCAATTTTTCCATTTTCTCTACAAATTCGGGCAATGCATAGTTCTTTGTGTGGAAATTCAGAACTAGAACTTTAGCTTTCGGTAGTTGTATGTCGCACCATTTTGATGAGAAGAGACTATCTGCAACCGATATCATACATGTATGAATATGTAAGTACAATGAGAAATTGAACTAATGAGAAAAGCTGTCGTGCATGTAGACAAACATATGTATGCATGTGTTCATGTATCTGCCTAAGGAGAGATGGAACAACCAGTTGAAATAGATACTAGGAGAACTTCTTCGAAGGGCTGATCCATCTGTTTTTTCCACCATTTGGGAAGTTTGTTTCCACGTATGTCTATAATCAGTCTTCTCCTCAGTTTTATAGGGCCCTCATCTGTCTGGTGGACAGCCAGCTCTCTAAGGAGATCATGTTGGGTAACGAAGTGTTCACCATAGTAGTCATCCAACTCCCCCTTCTCATTCCTGCTTATAATCAAAGGTAAGTTAATTGAGCAGCAGCTAGTTGAGAAAGTAAAGGACGAAGTTATGTGATACCATATTATATATGCATATGGACTATTGCATACCTCGTGATTACAAGAGTAGCCAACCTCCAGTAGGTGAGCTCGTAGAGTTTTGCAATACATGAACTATCTTTATCTGCTGCCCACATATCAATGAGGACAGTCCATATATCAATCAGGACAGAAGCAGGAATCCTTCGGCCTTGAGGAAATGAAGCAAGGTCCATGAAACATTCCTTGATGATGGCATTTTCTTCACCCAGGGCATCTAAACTACTTTGGAGGCAAACAAGCAAATGTTCTTCAGACTTAATGACAGAAGAACCGCTAGACCATGCTTCTACTCTATCTTTCCAGATCACAATATCCTTGCCGAAAAGTGATCTTCCGACCACTTCAATAGCCAGTGGAAGTCTCTTACAGCACTCCACAACCTGCAGTTCAGTCTCACAGATAAAGAAATGTGAATTAACAATATGCTTAAGTATTGTTATAGAAGGTTTAGTTCAGGTATATATTTATGAATCAAAAGTATGGATACACTGTCATGTGTATGGATGCTTTCCTCCTTTTGTAAGTAAGAAATAAGCATGTACATATTGTGCATTTAAGAACAAAGATCACCTTTCTCTGAAGATCTTCTGGAATAGAATAAGATCTTGTGAGGCGTGCTGAATTACAGAGAAGACTCATTGCATCATTGTCATTCAGTACTTCTACGTGGTACTCTACATCAAATCCTGGCAACACATATCTTGATGTCACCAAAATCTTGTAACTTGATTCCTTTTCCCGATCTCTTCTATCTCTGGCTCCAATTCCTTTATCTTCATATTGATTTTCTCGAGGAGGGGATTAAACTCCATAACCTTATCGATCACGCACTTTCTGATAACTTCCTCAATGCCCTTATACAGCACTGATAATGCTAGTCCTACAGCAGCTGCAGCAACATCCACAACCATCTTGATTCTGTCACTGCAAAACCCAACATCAAAATCAGTCAACTCTTTAGACAACGCAAGTTAGAAATTAAGAAAACTGAAACGAACTTCACAATCAATTCAAACTCAAAGTACCAGTAGATTGGTGATCAGACAAGACACTGCCCAAATTTACAAAGTTTTGAGATGAACAAGAGATTGTGTTTTACTGCTTCAAAAATGGTTTGATTAGCATATTCTTATAAGCTGGAAATTTCCGGAGTAGACCATAGCAGAAAATAAAAATGAAACGAGGCGATAGGTTCTTCTACTAGACTTCTGGAATCCGACGAAAGTCTTCAGCTTTTTCCTTTTTTAATTGAAATATGCAATGATAAAAAACAAGTCTATAACTTTAAATACAATTTGTTATCACATCTAAATCGGTGGCAAGCCAAGTTTTGATCTTATATAAGATTTCTGATCTCTTTCAATGACATCGCAGCTCTAAATTACGAATCAAGATAAGAAAGAAGAAATGTGATGTGCTTCAGCGAGAAAAGAATACTTGGTTGTCAGACTCGGGTTTGGGCTCTTTGCTTTTAACTTTCGGAAGATTCCACGTAGGGAAGAGTAGGACATAGTATCAATGTGATATTGACTGCTGACTTGAGAGTTGAGACTCATCGATTCTCGAGAAACTGTGTAAACAACAACCACTATTTTGAGAGTTACCGCGTCGATGGAACTTTCCTAGCGGTACTGAAAGGAAAGCGAGGTTACCGGCTCTTTCAGAAGACTTTTAGCTAGTTTTAGAAGAGGACAAAACCTTCGACTTAAAAGAATAGATGGCGAAGTTTGTTCTCATTCAGTCATTCAAATGAAGACTGGGGATGAACCGATTAAAAAACTCTTATCGGTCATGTTCAGACAATCAGACTCATGGTTCTTCCCAAAAGAAATTACAAGTCCTACTATTTCATAGATGGCGACAAACAGAGTCCCATTTTTTTAATTTCGACCACTACATGATTTAGCCTTTATTGAAATTCCCCTTTGGAAAGTAACAAGTGAGACTTGATGTTGTACACGCGTTACTCCACTGGCATTATAGTGCAGAATAATGCAGTTTGCATTACCTAGTGGTACTGGAATAATTTAATACACGTAGAAATTAAAAGAATACATAAAAATATATATTAATCTCCCCTCCCAACAGAATTCAAGACTAAGAGAAGTACTTTGATGGAACAAGAGGAATTGGGATCTATCGGTATCGAGAAAATTGATCACTTGTTTCTTGAATAATTCGAAAATCTATCTGTTTGATAAGTCCTAAGAGACTTCATGGTTCATGTATTTATAACAGAAAAACAAAAAAATCACAAACCAGAAATATATTCGAGCATTTGACGAAAAAACTATTCTCAAGAGTGAACCTTAAGGGGGAAAATCAGGTCGTATCTTTTTGTTTTTTTAGTCGGAAAGTTTGATATCTGCTTTCACCAACTGATATGCGTATATTTTTCAGAAAAGGTTCCCATAAACTTTCTTCTCTTCATCACCACATGTCAGTTGCTTTCAACTGTTCAAGATCCACAACAGCTTCACTATTTAATATTGAGCTTCCCTGGATGCACATATCTCCAATGTCATCGGTAGTTCCCTATAAATCATCTGATATGTCCAGAAAGTTCCGCTTATTAAGGTTCCTTTGACACAAACCATACCAGCATTGCTCCAACATTTATGAATTTGAGAAAGAAAAGGTCTTAGAACTGAGACTAGTGGAGCCAATTCAGGTTGATATGTTCTTTCACAACCTTTATGTGTATGTTCCTGATACAGGGTAAGAAGGACTCCCATAAGATTTCTGTCTCTTCATCACATGTCACTTCTATTAACTTTTCAAGATCCACAACTTATGAAGGCAACTCATTTAATCTCGAGCACTGTCTCATAGTAAAGAACAGTAGTTTTTGTTGACGCAATAAAAACCCTATCAAGGGAAAATATCTACGTGGCCAAAACCAAAACCACTTAGGGCAACTTCAATTGGGTGCCAAACTAAAATTTGGCCAATTATGAGACTTTGCATCTCCAACCATGGCTTTTTGGTGGATCTGGTCTTATAAATATAAGACTTCGGTTCATTTGGAGTCTCATATTTGCGACTTTTCTAAGACCAAGACCGGCTACAGTGACACGGGACCGCAGAAATATCAGACCCAGCCCAATAAAGCAACTAATGCGCTGGAGAGAGAGATTGATTGAAACGCGCTGGGGTTTACGTTAGGAGAGGAACGCATGCGCGAGACCTGAGCTGGAGAGAGAAGAAACGCGACAAATGACAGAAGACTGGGCCCCGCACTGACTCAAGCTGTCGGCTCTTGACCGTTGGGATTTACAAAGGTCTTATAATGAATGGCCACGATCTGTCCATTTTGAATATGGATGGCTATGATGTCGTCCTATAATTTTTTTTTTAATGTAATGGATCTATTTGTCATTTGACGGTTCAGATTTGAGGAAAAACATTAATCCAAGGCTCTTATTAAATAGTGGGTTATTAATTTCATTTTTATTAAAAAAAAAAAAGAATAATTTGTAAGTATTATGATAAAATGTTAAATTAATTTTTTTACCTTATTTAATTAAATTAACATATTTTTAATATAATATTCATCAAAATTATACTCATATTATATTTTAGTCAGAAGAATAATTTATAAGTATTATGATAAAATGTTAAATTAATTTTTTTACCTTATTTAATTAAATTAACATATTTTTAATATAATATTCATCAAAATTAAACTCATATTATATTTTAGTCAAGAATAGTGAAAATTGCACCCCCATATAGCACCTCATTGTTGGAGATGAGAATTGAGTCCTATATGAATAATGCAACAAAGGGGTGCTAAAATGAGAATAGTACCCCGAAATGGAGCCAATGGTTGGAGTTGCCCTAATGAAAAACAAATTACAAGTCTACAACACAGGAATTGCACTAACCGCGATAATCTTATCTAGACTGACTCACTAGACTGTTTGTAATCACTTCTAGGGATATATCCCCCGATATGTCTCTTTATGGAGGGACCAATATATCATGGGGGAAATTATCTTATCTTCCACCGTTTCCGCGAAATTTCTCCGATATGTTAGATATTTGGAATATATCCCTAATAAAATTAAGAAATATATGTAAAATTTGATAAAATAAAAAATAAAAATAAAAACTCAGTTGTTCACAGTGAAACATACATTATGAAATATGGAGGTTATATCAAGGTGTAAAATTTTAACAATAGTTTCCAGTCAGGATATGGCCTAATAAGGAGGTAAATTAACCTATTTGGGAAAAATACCTCGAAGTGAAACCTCTGAAGGTAGATTAATTTGGGTGAAGCGAAATCCCTTCAAGGCGAATCTAGGTGAGAAGAAATCCGCTCAAGGTGATTCTGGGTGAGAAGTAATTCTCACAATGCAAAAGGCGAATTTGAGTGAGGAGAAATCCTCTCAAAGCGAATCTGGTTAGGAGTATTTCCTTCGAGGAAAATCTGAGTGAGCAGTGGAATCCAAGTGAGGAGAAATTCCCTAAAGACGAATCTGAACAAGGAGAGTATGTTAGGAAATTAATCTAGCAAATCTTCCATTTAAAGTATATATGTTCATAGGAGAAACTAACTTGTAGCCAAAGTCTGCATGCTGTATATGTACATCGATTGACATCAATGAGATTCACTTAAGCCAATTCTTCTTTTTTTTCATGGTATCAGAGCAAGACTAAAATCCTGACTCCATGGCCACTGCACCTTGTCTCTCGTGCAACAAATTTTCTTCTCATTCTGTTGTGCTCTATATCTCATACAACAATCCTCGATCTCATCTCCATGGGAAATCAAAATTTGAAATCATTTTTCATTGATCATTCTGATCATCCGGTCTTGGTGATAGTGTTCAATCCTAGTTGACCACGGTGCTCTAATTCACAAGTCAATGCTACTCTAACTAAACCAAAGCTTAGTTTGGGATTGCTGTGTTGTGGCCAAAAGTGCTTTTAGTTTTGCTGTGGTCAGAAGTGCTTTTGGTTTTGCTGTGAGATAAAGCAGTGAGTGTTTGGTAAACTGTTTTTTAAAAGTGCTGTGAGAATGAAAAATAGTTTGAAGGTGTTTGGTAAACTTAACACAAAAAGTTTTGGTTGTAAATAATTACCAAAAAAGACATGAATACTAAAATGCTTCTAATATTAGTAATGAACTCAAATTGAAACATTTTTCATACATTTTGCTTTTATAAACTAGTGTCTTTTTCATTTTTTAAGGAGAGGAATTTCATTAATGAAGCTTGTTGTAGGAATACAAATGGAAAACAGCAGTCTCATATGAAAAAAAATAATAATAAAATTGTTTGATTAGAAAGACAAATAATGACAATTGAAGGTGAACCGAATATTAGCCAATATTTTTTTATTTTATAAAATTGCAAGAGTGCAAGATAAACCTCTGAATTTATACAAACTATAATTCTCCAAGTAATTAACACATAGAATTTTAGTTGAGCTATACAAAAGGTAACTGGTATTAACTATATATATATATATATATATATATATATATATATATTTTCATGAAGGAAAACACTGGGAAAATATATATAGGGCCAAAATCATGTTGCCGCTCATTGAGTTATAAGTGCTCTTGACTCTCAAACTGTGTCATACATATTCAGCAATGGAAAATGGGAATCGAACAAGGCAAACTACTTCAATATATTGAACAATCAGTAAGTACAAGGACTTCACTTTTCCAATAAAAGAAAATGGTTACCTCTCCATTAAACCCAGGATCACATAACCATGCTTGCCCAAACAGCTTGCAATCAACATCACACCCCTTTATTACTATTAAGTTTCTTCTTTTGCTGGTGAACCAACAGTCCTTAAAAGGAATGCCCTTAAAATGAATGCACACATGAACTTCGATCGATTATGCGTAGAAGACGGGGAGTTGACATGAGCTTCATGAGTGGGGTTCCAAAATACCATACCTGTAGGAAGGATGTCAAGAAGGCAATCAATAAAGCCTCAAAGCTCAGAGAAAGAACGAGCACAGTCAAAACTCATGAGACTCCAGCCTTTGTTAAGATGTTGAAAGAGTTAGATGCAGGCACCTCTGCCATGTTTGAATTCTTGTTTTCCTTTATAGCTGCTGGTTCAGATTTCAAATCAAAGTCAAGCACTTGATCATTAGCTTCAAAGCTGGTGCAACCCATAAAAGTAGCATGTGAAGGTGAAGAAGTCACAGAAACGAATGGGCTTGAGAAGGTGGATTTTGCATTGCACTTCATGTGTCATAAGACAAAAACATCAATGCACCTTCATTATTGAAGAACAACTTGAATGCCTCTTTAGGCTCTTAATCAAGTTAATAGATCTTTGCACAAGTTGAGAGACAGACCCTTTATCATCAGTAATACCTTCATTATTCCAGATTTGTACCAAAACAGCAAGCCACAATGCACATTTCAAAGCCCCCACCTACGTCCCAAAACATAACCAATTTATGTTACCTAAAAATTGACCTGTTCTCAATATCAGCATTTCCTTCATTTCTTTTACCTTCACCAATTTAGTATTTGAGGCAAAAAAAAATCCCTCCCATTAAAAAAAACAACATATGCAGATAACAACAAACCTAACCAAGGGAAGCAAAACCTGATCATTTATCTCAAGCTTTTTTCCAAAAATTATGACTTATCTCTGGGAAGTAAGAATAGATGGATTTGCGTATATGACTAACCAATAGAAGAAGAGGTGGCCAGTTCTGGTTCACAAGAGAATCAGGAACCGTCAGAGGTGTGATGGAATCGGGCAATTTTGGAACTGTGGCGTATCCTTGTTGAATCTGAAGAGAAAATCCGGGTGGATGGAGGAGGCATAGACTAGAGCGATGGGAGAGAAGCCTTGAGGGAACTGGATCTGAACGGAATTCAAGGTGTTGATGAAGCAGGAAGAGGAAGAGGTGGAGGTGCTGTAGATGAAGCCATCGAGATCTTTTCCAGGAGTTTTGCAGAGGGATGAGTGCAAGAGATTGAGAAGGATGTCAATTTGAGATAAGCCTGAGGACAATTCGGATAGTTGATTAAAATTTCATTTAATCCTCCGTGTCCTGACTTTGATTCCTGCAGAAGCTGAAATCAAAGGCTATGAAATGTAGCTTCTCAATTTTGGAAGTTGGGAGAAGCGCTTAGGGTCAAAAGCTATTTGTTGACAGTTTACCAAACAGCCCAAACATTTCTAGAAGCGCTTTTGATCTCAAAAGCAGTTTCAAAAGCATTCACAAACTAAGCCTAAGTCTATCTAAGATCAGTTCTTGTAGCTAGATCATTGACAGCAGGGTGACGGATCACATCTCTTCTTCTCCTAAATTATTCTCGCATAAGAGTAAATATTGTTCATTGCCTCCTGTGTTATTACCTAGCGGAGAGAAGGCTAATATTGTTGCAAAATGATCATTACCTTTGAATTATGTGTATTACCTGCGTGATGTATTGTATGTGCCTACATTCAAAGTTGATATGTTATCGGTCAGTCATCTGACAAGGGGCTTGAATTATTCAGTGACATTTTTTCCATAGTGGTGTGTTTTGCAAGTGATTACTGGAAATGATGCTGTGAGTATTGCTTCAATTAAGAAATTCCTTCATAGTCATTTTCGTCTTAAGGATCTTGGTGATTTGAAATATTTCCTTAACATTAAGGTATATATCTTCTTCTAAGAATGTGATTTTTATTTCCCAACGAAAGTACGTTTTAGAAATCATTAAGGATGCAAGATTGTTAGGTGTGGCACCCATTGATACTCCTATGGAGAGAGGTTGAAGTTGTCTGATAAAAGTGATTTACTCAAGGATCCATGTCGTTATAGGAGGTTGGTTGGTAGATTGATATATCTGAGTATTTCAAGGCCGGATATTACATATTCTATGCACGTACTAAGCAGATTTATGCATTAGCCTCATAAGCTTCATATGGAGGCAGCACTCCGTGTTGTACGTTATCTTAAGAACGCACTTGGCCAATGATTGTTCTTATCCTCAAATAGTGATTTCAGGTTGCGAGCCTGTTGTGACTCGGATTGTGTAGGTTGTCCACTCACTAGAAGGTCTACCACATGTTATTGTATCTTTCTTAGCCCCTCATTGATCTCATGGAGATCAAAGCGTCAGAAAACAATGTCACTTTCTTCAGCTGAAGTAGAATATCATGCCATGGCAGGCACTTGTTATGAGATATCTTCATAGAGACTTAGGAGTATTGCATCGAGAACCTGCATTGTTATACTATGAAAACAAAGCTGCATTGCATATTGCGGCAAATCCAATCTTTCACGAGCGAACCATACATAATGAAATGGATTGTCATTACATCCGAGATAAGATTCAAGATGGATCCGTTGCTACAAGGTTCCTGGGTTCGGCACAACAATTGGTAGATGTCTTAACTAAAGCTTTGGGAAAAGAAGTCTTTACTCGCTCCTATGTTTAGCAAGTTGGGAGTGGAGGACATCCACTCTCCAACTTGAGGGGAAGTGTTAGGAAATTAATCTAGCAAATCTTCTATTCAAAGTATATATATTCTGTATATAACAGTTTCCCTTTGTAATCCTAGATTGTAGTTAGCATTGATAGGTGATAGCTTGATCATAAGAGAAACTAACTTGTAGCCAAAGTTTGCTTGCTGTATATGTACATCGATTGACATCAATGAAATTCACTTCAGCCAATTTTTCTTCTTTTTTCAGAATATGATGAAGCAATTTCAGCAAAAAAAAAAAACAAACTTGATGGAGTCATGTTTCAAAAAGTAACTTATTCACTTCATCTTTCTTAATTATATAGAATTGGCCCAACTATGTTAAAGTTTTAGACAAAGAGAACAGAGTATTGGGTCATAATCTTCGAAAAGAGTGTAAAAAATGTGATGCAATTATATGAATCATTTGGTACTGTGTTGTCTGTGACTATGTAGTCTATGCAGTTTGTTCGTAGACCGGCGAGTGACTTTCAACCACCTAGAGTATCTTTTTGGATGTAGATGAAGTTGACATTCATATGTATTTATATGTAATTTTAATAAATTGACTCTTTCAAAGAAAGACCAGATATTTCTGATATCTCATTTTTCAAAGTTCCGATAGATGTGTAAAAACTGATATTTTAATCCTTGATCACTCCTTGTTAACTGTTTACACAAGTGAAACACTTAGAAATTTCAGCATAGACATAAGCTATGAATGCAGCAAATTCTTGGAGATTTCACCTTTGAATAATGACCTCATGGAAAGCAAGTGATGAATATGAATGCAAAGTTTGTATTTTTCAAACTGTTTTCAACATGGAATAAGACACTTTAAAAAATAAGAAACCAAAAAGAAAACTCTTGAATAAGAAAGGGATTGAAAACCAAACTATTTTCAATGCACCAAAGAGGGAACATACTTTCCATATATATAGAAGTAGAAGAAAATCAGTTCACATAAGAGCAAGTTAAACTCAATTGGAGTAGGTAAAGTCATACCCCCTAATTTCATATTGCAAAAGCCAATTCTAGAAACTAACAACCATACGCCTTAATCACAGCTGACACAAGAGTTTCATTAAATATGCAAATCACCATTTTGACACACTACCTATGGCAGAAGAACAAAATGGAAGCATTGAAAAACCCATATCTTTGCAGCAAATCAAGGACCATCAATCTTTTGTGAAATCTATGCAATGATACATGAGCTTACCTGAGCTATGAGGAGTTTTCTTGTTCATAGATGCTCTTCGACAAGACAGCAAGACAACACAACACAATGGAGAAGACAAAACAAAATGGTCTTCAGATTTGGGCTTCATACTTGGGTTTCAAACTCTTGAACTTAGTAGGTAGTGTTTTCTTAAAATAAGGAATGCCAATATATATTTTAATATTTTATACTAACAAAAGGTTCCCACAAATTTTCTTCTCTTCATCACCACATATCAGTTCCTTTTAACTGTCCAAGATTCACAACAGGTGCACTGTTTGATACTGAGCGTTGGATGCACATATCTCCAATGTCATCAGCAGTCCCTTAATCGCTGGATCTGTCCAGAAAGTTCAGCTTATTAAGGTTCCTTTGAGACAAATCATACCAACTGATATGAGCATATTTATGCTACATTATTATTATTTAACCCTATGCTTTTCTTTGTTAGTTTATACTTTATATTATTTTTAGATGATTTATTTATTTTTATGTTTTTTAGGTTTTCTGAAGCAAATTAGGAAAAGAATGCTTAAAGAAGGAAAGTGTGTGGAATTCTGATTCAATAAGGAATTTCGATGGATTATGACTTTTCTTTGAAGCAAAGAGTTAGAGATCCACAAGGAAACAAAGTAAAAGAGTTTTAAGATGGAATAAAAAGTTTTTAGAAGTCACAATCAAGGGGGACAACGCACAAGAGAAGCAAGAATCCATTCAAGCAACTCAAGGAGAAGAAGTAAAGTTCGGAGCCCAGAAACGATCGATCGTTGGAATATGGAGATCGATCGTTTGCCCTGTTTTCCATCTTTTTTATTCTTTCTTCTTTCCAAAACTCATGTATTTCTTTTGTGTGTTTTCCAAGATGATGAGTAGCTAATTTTCTTTTAGTTATGGGCTGCTTTCAGCCCTAGACATGGTGTAACTATGATGTTGGTGTTTATTTAACAAGTTCTTTGGATTTCGGATATTCATTGGTTTATCGTTTGTTCATTGATCAACTTTGTATGTTTATTAATGGTGCGCAATATTAGCATGCATGCTAGGTTGTAAAGCTATGAGTGTCTTGTATGATCATCATGTACTTGCATTCTAGAGTAGTGAGTGAATGATTTGAGCCCTATTCATATAAACCAACGTCTAGGTAGATTAGGACAACATCAGTACCGAAATTGCCTAGCCTTATTCATAATATTTTAGACCTTAATGACTTTTAGGTGAGGGTTATGCGAGAACATCACTCCAGGTTCCATTCTAGAAGCTAAGTTAAGTTGAAAACATCATTCTCTTAACATACCAAGTAAGAAAGATTGAGATTGATAGGTTAAGTACAACACATCATTAGCTTAGCTTGAGTAAGGATATCTGAATGAATTGAACATGTTAGTAAATACATCATAGGTGTAATCATCGTCTAGTGGTGAGAAGTAGTACCTAGCTAGTTTTCTCATATTTAATCAAAACCAAAATCCCCTAATTGCTTTCTGTTTTCGTTAGTCTTCTGTCCTTCGTTTTCTTCATTTTATTTAGTATAGCAGTTCAACTCCTATTACTCCCAAATTTTGTGTGTATATTCGTCTGTGTGTCTAGTTAGTGTGTATTTAATTTTATAATTTTTGGTTGACCCTAGGTATAGTTTTATTTTGGTCTTTGTCTAGTGTCTGTTTCGAGTTTTTAGAGTCTGTTTTGCAATTGTTGAGCCACAATCCTCTGCAGGAGACACCCTCTTTCCTATACTACCATCGATAAGCATTGAGATTGCAGGGATTTATTTATACGCCTATTTTGGGTGTTAATAACACTATAATGCCATAGCAAGGTGACCATGGCAGTAGCATCAGTAGTGAGGATGCACATAGGCAATCCTTATCCAAAAGAACCATATGGAATTCTTCCCTATAAGAGGAGACAACTCGTGCACCAACTCAATAGTACAAGAATCCAGTTTTGTTGCTGTATGTCAGGTCCAGACTTCACCCACACCACACACTTCAATTGTACAAATATAAGAGGAGACAACTCGTGCACTAACTCAATAGTACAAGAATCCAGTTTTGTTGCTGTATGTCAGGTCCAGACTTCACCCACACCACACACTTCAATTGTACAAAAGACAACTCCTTCAACTAGCACATGTGATCTATTGTCTAGTAGTAGCTAAGTCTTTATCAATTGTTGTATAAATAGCATCCTCCCTTTATCTTCTCTTTTTTCAAAGTCTCTGTCTTGTCAAATTTCTTCTTGGTATCAGAGCTTCAAGCTTAAAAGCTCCTCATCATGGTTAATCCTCTCGAAACCAATTCTTCTACTCCTCCCACCAACTCTTCTGTTCCACCTTCTTCCACTGGGCCTTCTCTTCTTTCTCCAGAAATTGCTCCCAATCATGTTGCTAGCCTCATCCCTCTCAAACTCACCAAAGACAATTATCTTCTTTGGAAGGATATCACCACTTTGGTTCTTCAAAACTACGGCACGTATAGCCTTGTGGATGGATCTGAAGCTTCTCCTCCAGTTTTCATTGGCACTCAAGCCAATCCAGCCTACCCTATTTGGTTGAAAAAGGATTGTACCTGCAGACTTTGGCTCACAGCTTCCCTCTCCGAACCCATCCTTCCTTTCACGGTTGGTGCCACCACTGCCCGCTCTCTCTGGCTGATTCTTGAACGCCGTTTTGCTGCTGTGACGCGCTCTCATGTGCTTCAACTCAAGCGCCGTATACAAACTATTCGCAAGGGCTCTCTATCCATCTCCGAATTTCTTCAACAAATCAAAGCTGTTTCTAACGCTCATGCTGCTGCCGGTGAACCCTTCGAGGATACTGATCTCGTTGCTCATATCCTTCACAGACTCACACCTGATTATGAGTCATTCACAGCCTCTATTCGCGTCATATCCGAGCCAGTCACTCCTGATGAGCTTCACGGACTCTTACTAAGTCAGGAAATCGAGCTGGAACATCAAGCGGCCAACAACCTCTTGTTCAACCCCTGCCACAGAACCCCTGCCACAGGCCCAAGCCTTTGCAGCCACCACCAACAGACCCAGAAATCAGATTCGTTTTACCAATGCTCGCTCAAACACCCGTCCTAGATTCCCAAATCCATCTTCCTCTCGTCATCCTCTCCCCAGCATTGCTGCAACATTTGTTAATTTGAGAAAAGAAAGGTCTCAGAAATGAGACTAGTGGAGCCAATTCAGGTTCATATCTTCTTTCACAACCTTTATGTGTATGTTCCTGAGAAACGGTAAGAAGGGCTCCCATAAGATTTCTGTCTCTTCATCACATGTCACTTCCATTAACTTTTCAAGATCCACAACTGATGAAGGCAACTCATTCAATCTCGAGCACTGTCTCATGTTGAGCTTCTCTAAACTGCACATTTCTCCAATGTCTTCAGGCAATTCCTTAAGGCTAAAGCAATTTGATATGTCAAGCAAGTTTAAGTTCTTGAGGTTCCTAATCGAGCCGGGTAACTCTGACAAGTCTGTACAACACCTAAGCCTCAGCAGCTCTAAATTTACCAGATTTCCAATGTCTTCAGGCAATTCCTTAAGGCTAAAGCAATTTGATATGTCAAGCAAGTTTAAGTTCTTGAGGTTCCTAATCGAGCCGGGTAACTCTGACAAGTCTGTACAACACCTAAGCCTCAGCAGCTCTAAATTTACCAGATTTCCAATGTCTTCAGGTAAGACGGAGAGCTTATGAGAATTGGTGACACTGAGTTTCTTCAATTGAATAAGGTCACAGAGATCGGCAGGCAGCTCCACCAAATCATTGCAGTAATCAATATTCATTTCAACAAGATTTGGAAACGCCTCTGATATATGTATGCAACCGTTACCAAAACCTTGGCCGACGCTACACATGAATAGAGAAATCTTTTTCAAACTTTTCAACTGTATAGGATACCTGCTTATCGAAGGAAATGAAATTCGTTCTAATCTGATTCTCTTTAAATTTGGTTTCGAATCAACTAGTTGAAAGTTATTCAACTCAGCAGGACTGGTACCCGAACTTGTGAGTGCTAGAGTCTTCAGTTTATTCATTTTCTCCACAAACTCAGGTAAGGCATAATACTTGGTCTGAAAGTTCAAAATCAAAACCTCTGCTTCTGGTAGTTGCAAGTTTTGCCATTTAGATGAAAACTCTTCGTCTGCAATTATTTTGGTATATGATGTGAGATGGGAAAGAAATTATATGTGCAAAATACTGTTGAAATTTAAGTTTATGAGCCTTGCATGTGCATATGTGTTAATGTGAATTATTTGTTAAGGAAGAGATGCATGTAACAACCTGTCGAGATAGATACAACGCGAGTGATGAGGTATTGATTCTTTTGTTCTTTCCACCACATAGGAAAGTTGTCTCCACTTATGTCAATCATAAGTCTCATTCTCTGTTGTAGTGGTTCCCGACTAATCTGTTGGATAGCCAACTCCCTAAGCATGTCAAGCTGTGTAACAAAGTGTTCAGTGTAATAGCCATCGCCATCCTTGTTGTCGTTCCTGGTTATAATCAAAACTAAATTCCTTAAGCAATTCCTTCAACATATTGCGGTAGAAAATTATTAGAAGCAGATACCCATTGACATAAAGGAAAAACTGGAGTGACAAAATCAACTTTTGTTCTTTCCACCACATAGGAAAGTTGTCTCCACTTATGTCAACCATAAGTCTCATTCTCTGTTGTAGTGGTTCCCGACTAATCTGTTGGATAGCCAACTCCCTAAGCATGTCAAGCTGTGTAACTAAGTGTTCAGTGTAATAGCCATCGCCATCCTTGTTGTCGTTCCTGGTTATAATCAAAACTAAATTCCTTAAGAAATTCCTTCAACATATTGCGGTAGAAAATTATTAGAAGCAGATACCCATTGACATAAAGGAAAAACTGGAGTGACAAAATCACACAAGTGAAAGTAAAGACTGCATAGTGCATACCTTGTGTCTACCAGATTAGCCAAACTCCGAGAGGCGAGTTCATAGAGATTCACAATGGACGAAATGTCTTCTATGCCATATAACTCTGCCCACATATCGATGAGGAAAGTAGCAGAGATTCTTTGATCTTTGGGAAATAAACCAAGGTCTATGAAGCATTCCCTGATAAGAGACTTCTCTCCATCCAAAGCATCTAAGCTACTCTGGAGGTAATCAAGCAAATCATGTTCAGACTCAAGAACAGAAGAACCTCTAGACCATTCCAATACTCTTTTTTGCCAAATCTCTATTGGCTGCCCGCATAGTGATCTTCCAACAACTGTAATTGCAAGTGGAAATCCCATACAACGTTCTACTATCTGCAAAGCAGAATTCATCTAGTCAATTACTATTTGAGTCAGTCATTATTCATCCTGTGAATTTTGTTTCTCATCATCCTTTCCTGCATCAATATGCATATATTTTTTGTATTGCAGACAAAGAAAATCACCTTTCTTGAAAGATCTTCTGAAATATAAGAGCTCCTGTCTCCTAAGGATGCTGCATGGTGAAAAAGTGCCATTGCATCTTCATCGTTCAAACATTCTAGATAATATGGAGAACCAAATCTTGGAAAAGCAGACCATGATGTTACCAATATCTTGCAATCTGACATCTTTAATTCATCAAACTTCTCAAGAATGAATTCCGATCCTGCCCAGACATCATCTAGGACCAACAACATAGGATTTTGTCCTGTTTGCTTCAGAAATTGCTGCAGCCAGCTAACTGCAGTTGCTTCATTTTGGAAATCGGGGACCTGGCCACCCGTTCCATGATACAGCTCTTGTACAATTAGGTATAAGTTGGGCTTCTTTGAAACAGTAACAAAGAAGACATTGCTCTTGAATTTATCTATCCAAACAAAAGATAAGGAAGTATCACTAGGAGTTAATTGAAATCTGTCTGCAGTTGTAAAATGAATAAATACATACACAGATGGTGAAGTCTTGAAAATGAATGTCTAAACTCAAATGGAGGCCTAATATATGCAAACAGGAAGTCAGTTTTCTTAAAAAGGCACATCCTATCATGAAGTAAAAAAAATGTTTGGTTACTGTCAATAATAAAAATTCCTACCAATCAGATATTGAAAAATATGTTACTTTTCCTACATGGCTATTGTATCAGCAATGAGGAAGGCTTTACATAGAACTATGCAGAGTAAGACTAGTGTCTCTTTGAAACTACTGTCGCTTAGCCATATTGAAATAAAAAGCTTGACAGAAATTTCTAATACAAGGCATAACATTCTAGCTCAATCTATAGCTGAAATAGATATTGTATCTAGCATGTCACTTATAAAAATAAAATTACGTTTCATGTCACAGTAAGTCTTCAATTAGGAACTGAAAGTTTACCAATTGAAAGCCAAAATATATATATATATATACACACACACACACACATTAGTATCATCATAAACAATACCTTTGACCTCTGCATCTTGGCACAACTTTGTTGCCAGTGTAGTTTTTCCACATCCTCCAGGAGCAGTAATTATCACCATCGAAACTCCGTCAGTAAAGAGCTTCTTCTTCAATTCCCACAAAGGCACATCCAATCCAACCGTAATTGTTGGAGGCTCAGGCACAGCACACCACCCTTGAATTTTTTCAGACTGACTGTTCTGTATCACACAATTCCCTTCGATTCTCTGCACGACATTCTCAATGTTCCTCACTGAAACCAGTGCCTTCTTCACATCCCTTATTCCCTGCACTCTGAGTATCCCCAACAATCTTTGAAGTGACTTGCTCAATTTAACAAGCCGGCTGCCATACTTATACTGCTTGAGCCTGCTCGCTTTCGAGCACTTGCGGATAAGCTCCACTCCTTCCCCCATTTCCACTCTAAGATTCTCTAGTTCCTCCCCTTGACCACCCAATTCCTTCTCACACTCTGCCATCTCTTTGATCAGTGGTTCCAACGAGTCCAGAGTGGATTTGATATCCCCGAGTTGGGGTTTGAACTGCTCCTTCACTTGCTTAACAGAATCACACAGCGTCCAAAATGTTACTGACAAACCCGCTCCTCCTATCAATGCCACTGCCATTACACAACACACGCCAAAATCAGCAAAACTTTACAGAAGAAAATTTAAAAGAGTTGATCGCATATTCGCATTTGGAACCAGAGAAACAATAAGATTGTCGCTTCATTCTTACTTGTTGGTATCGTCACAATCAAATGCTTTCGTAGATAACAACGAATATTATTTCTTGCACAATGAGCAAAAGAGTGCTGCGTTGTTTGAAATCTCCCTCTCTAGCAGTCGATTTGTTTAAATAGAGCTTCTTCAGTTTGACGCGGTTGTTGAATAGAGTCCAACAGAGTATCGTTCGTTTCGTGAAAAATAAAAAGTGCGGGAGAGGAAATAACCGATCGGGCTCCTGGTATATTCTTTGTGAGTACTAGGGCCGCGTATACGTTAGAACTTGGAACCTAATATTTGAGCCGCGTTATTTGGGCCAATTATTGGAATAAAAAGTCTAGCCCAATGTTTATACTCTTTTTTTTTCTTTTTCTTTGTTCTTAAATGAGAGTCGCGATACAATCAAGTGCTCATAGTCCTGCTTGAGTAGCATTATAGAATGGAGAGACTGATGCTTATACCTGGAGAAAGATATAGACAATTTTGTGTAATAGAGTTCATGAGCCAATTAATTATGTTCTTCTAACAAAATAAATAGTCTGTTGCTAGCTTTATGAACAATAAAACAACCAATATTTCTATGGAAAACAGCATTGCTCTTTCATTGCCAACTCTGGGCACTACAATTATTGATTTATTAGTTAATTAAATAAATAAAAGTTGGCCTTTACAGATATTTTATTTAAGAGAACCTTATGGTGCAAGGAAAATTACACCAGGAGCACCATGTATGAGACTCCATTATTCTGTGGATTAATTCTCCCGATTGAAGTAAATTTGTATTTTTGAGTTGTAGACCAAAACAAGTTTCAAACTTGGGACTAGGATGGAATAACAAATACTTTTCCTCATTCTTATATAATTTAGATTATCTAATTGGCCAAAAGCTTAACACTTTCAAGGTTATTTTAAACCTTTAGATGAATTTTATGAGAATGATGTTGCAAAATCAACCTAAAAGATGTACAATTTGGATCGTAAATTTGCACTGTAGTGAGGACGCTCTCACTTTTATTGTAAGACACTTAATTTGAAAAGGTTGGTATGAGAGAAAAGCTTTTTAAAAGATGATGGCGATTTAGGACCTCGTCACCATGGTTGCAAACTAGTTATCAAAACCAACACTCTGTTACGCCAAATCATGATGAGAAATGACTCGGCAAGAAAGCAAAAATGTTTAATCATATCAACACATTAATTTGTATATATATGGAGGGATACAATTTGCATGATATGTTAGAAGATTTTTTTTTTTTTTAATCAATGGTGAGATTAAGAAGTATGACAATTTGAATAGAATACGGTTTTACATGGATTGGTACGTTAGAAGTGTCATGGGAGCATTCATGGAATGTAATTGGGCTAATTGCATGTCGATACATGTTAACCTTGTTAACATTATTTTCTTGAAATTCATCATTCGTAAAGCATGATTTTTAGAATGTTTTCAATTAACATATTATTGAAACTTTTTTTTTTAATCAAATAAACAACTCATATATAATAACTAGTATATTGTGAGTCAAACTCATGACCTCCCACTTATAAAATGGAGACTTATGCCACTAGACCAAATGATACTGGACACATATTATCGAAACCTTGAACTCACTTCATTTATATGAATTTTGTTGTTTTCTAATTTTCAAAAATAGTAAAAAAAAAAATTAAAATAATAGTGTCTTGATTTTTTAGTTTCTTTAGTTTGAAAAAGTATTTAAAAATAATTATTAGAAGGTGGAAAAAATTTGGTGTGAAATTAAGAACATGCGGTCTTTAGCCAATTGGTGCGTGATAGAATACACAATATTAGTAGGGACTTCTGATATTATTTCAGAATGTTCTATTAAGGCTTCTTATAATTTGGGGTTTAGGCTTTATGTCCCCCCCTTGTATTCTATGGTTTCATTAATGGTTATGGCTTAAGGGCAGCCGTTTTGGCCCTAAGTCATTCGATGAATAGTTTTTTTTAAAAGTTATTTTCTTTTTTCACCTTGAGAATACAAAATTGTTTACCTAATATTATAAATTACTAATCCAAGTTTCAGTAATTATAGATAATTAGAACTTGGTATGACACCAATATTTAAGATGATGTCATATATATACAATTTTCACATTCTCACTTTTAGGGCCCAATGCAGATTGTGTCGTGCCCCCAGAGTGATAGAGGCGAATTGGCATTCCCCATTGATTGGTTGGGTTAAGATTAATTCGGATGGAAGTTGGAAGCATGATGATGGGGTTGGAGGTTATGGACATTAGGGATCATATGGCATGGGATATTTTCTTGGAGCTTTTGCTTTTAATCTTGAGATTTCTAGTTCCATTGCGGTAGAAGTGATGCCTTAATCAGGCAATTGAGCTGGCATGGGTTCGTGATTGGAAACACATATGGCTAGAAGTTGACTCTTCTCTTATTCTGTAATTTATTAAGTCTCCTTTGTTAGTCTCTGGCAACTTCATATTAGATGGCTCAATTGCTTATACCAGATTTCTCAAATGACTATTCATATATCACATATTTTTCGTGAAGGTAATAAGGTAGCTGATGCTTTGGTGAATTATGGTACGACTTCTCCTAATATGGTGTGGTGGGATGCTCCTCCATCTTTTATTTTATTGCATTGTCAGAGTGACCAATTAGGTATTCCTCAATTTCGGTTACGATAGCTTGTTTTTTTTTCTTTGCTTTTGTAGGGAGGTTTGGTTTGTTCCCCCTCTTAAGTTGCTACTTTTCTTCTTACTTTTTTAATAAATTCAAATAAGGAGAAGGCCCCTTATTTGCTTCACCTAAAATATAAAATATAAAAGAATATAAAAAAAAAATTGGCATGAGAGAATAGAAGATGATGGCGATCGAGGACATTGTCACCATGGTTGATAAACTGGCTATCAAAACCCTCATCTTTTACGCCAAGCTAGCTAGTCATGAGTGATCATGACAAGAAATGGTTGCGTAAGAGAGCATACGAGTTTTCTCAAATTCACACACAAATATTTATGAATGGATCCTTTCCATGAAGTGTTTCTTCGAATTTTATTTCGTCCTTGTAATTAGTACGTACGTGCACGTTGGTATCTATGATCTTGTGCCACTATGAATCTTCCAAGCAGATATAGCCAAGTCGACTAGCCAGTCTGCAAATGTACTTGAAATGGTGAGGTAATATTGGTGAATTAGGATCGCATTTCAGTTGTGCATACCCTGTCGTCCGCACACGGGGCAAGAGATTTTCCTATGAAAACGTCATAGTCGAAAAAACAAATTAATGTTTAGTAATTTACCTTCGAACAATTCTTAGGTTCACCCCTAGGGTGGAACAATTCTTAGGTTCACCGCTAGGGTGAATGAGCATATTCACTCCCGTTGTCAATTAACATATTTTTACTCAATAAATTTATAATCCAACGGTTTGTATATTAAATTATCCTGTAAAGATCATCTATGTAAAAAATCAATCGAATCGGAAATCGTTTAATTATCTAATTGAATCAAACAAATGGATGGTTCTAACAACACTTACTACTACTATGATGAACCGTCCATGTATTTCACACAAATGAATAACTAAAAGGTCTTCAATTTGATTGATTTTTTACAGAGCTAATCTTTATATTACGTTATACAATATGAATGGTTGGATTAGAAAATTATAAAGTTATTATGCGTTAATAGCAATAGAGGGTGAATCTGCACATTCACCCTAGGGGTGAACCTAAGAATTGTTCGCCAATGTATTAGATACTTCATTCCACTGACCTAGTATTTGGAAGCAACTTCAAAAACATGCATATCCGAATTGTTCAAGTCAATAGTGCATATCCAAGCAACAAAAAATCATACGAGCGAACCTTATATTGTAATAATCGGTGTGCAGATTAATTAGAAGTCAAGAGAATTGCCAAGATTAATCAACCATTAATTGAAATATAATATGGTATCCATCACTTTCTTCTTATCCTAGCTAGTGGTCATGGGAAGAACTAGGTACTCAAGCAAATTAAGGTGGGCGTAGGTTCCAGAAGTCTTGCTGTTGATTAATTAGGACATTTGGAAAGGGAAAGCCGGACAGGTTAATTATGCTTTCTCGATCGTCCGGTTATGCTTTTGTGCTTTATGTTTTTGGTTTTAAGAACATGGATTTGATCCTGGAGACCTAATTTGTAGTTGTTATAGTATGATGGAATTCATTTGAAATGGTACCTTGTTTCATTAAAGAAAAAGAAAAAGAAAAGGTGATAGAGCAAGTAGCAAGCTACGCCAATATGCATATATGCATGGTAGCTAATCAGAGTAAGTACTTACGTGCCCTGCTATGTCGATCTTAGCATCGAATTCGTTGTTTCAATGTTTGCAGTGTGCTCTACTTTTAAGTCAGCTTCCTCTAAACTTCTAAAGTCAGCTTTCTTGATCTTGGATCACCAACGTAGAAATCTTTATAATGCCACCAGCTAGTTTGACTCCTGCATTTTCTTTTAGGTTTTATACATTATCAATCTTTGGACCACGTACTACAGTCTCTAAATCCCTGACCGAAGCCACAGTCGTCTCGTTGGTTTACTTATTTCCTGCACGTTCAGTATGTTCAACAGTTTCTGAAGAGATTTATCCAATATTGCAAGAAGCTGACTGCCGTACTTAATGCTTTTCTCTCATATAGAAAACAATATCTACTTGCAACTTATGTCCAACTTGAGATGGGTAAGTTTGTTAAGACCATCAGACTTCAAGTTTCCAACTTTAAGACTGTGTGTTAATTATCAGAGATCCAGAGCACCAATGTACACTTGCACCAATAGAAAGTGGAATAACATCAAGTGTACTATTTGGTTAGTAAGAAAAAAATTGACTACAAATATGAAGGGTTGAGATCACCTAATAGGTACTGGGTCACCAGCACTGCTTGTACATCGACGAATTTTTAGAA
>BDJD01002556.1:193966-210189 GCA_002564525.1 Rosa multiflora
TATTTTATTTTTATTTTTACTTTTTCATTGTATGCTTTTGAGTCATTCTAGCGCCAATTACCTCGGTTAGGTCCAACACCTAATCCCCGAGGTACGATAATCAAGGTTTTAATATTTTCCTTACTTGACAACGATTCGTACGCTTGCGAAGAGTTTATGAACCAAGTCAACCAAACTGGTTGGTCATAGATGGGTATTTGTTAGAAAGTGTAATGAGAGAAACAAGAATGTAAGGTACAAAGCTCACCTTCTCTCAAAACCCTGAAATCGACTACAAGGAGACCTATTCTCCCGTGGTGGACGTCATTACATTCTGCTACTTTGTCAGTTTGGTAGTTTCCAAAAAAAATGAACATGCAGCTCATGGATATGGTTACTGCGTATCTATATAGGGGTCTAGATACGGAAATATACATGAAGGTTTCGGATGGACTTCAGTTACCCAAGTCAAGTGGCTAAACCACGAAGCGCGTTTGTAATAAGATTGAAACGCTCACTATACGGATTGAAGCAATCAGGACGGATGTGGTATAACCATCTAAGTGAATACTTGACTGGGAAGAGATATGTTAATAATGAACTATGCCCATGTGTGTTCATAAAGAGAACAAGTTCCGGATTTCCAATAGTAACGGTTTATGTTGATGACATGAACATAATTGGCACCCTTAAAGAGTTAAGGGAAACCGCTGAACACTTGAAATCCAAGTTTGAGATGAAAGACCTTGAGAGAACATGGTTTTGCCTTGGTTTGGAACTTGAGAACTGTGAAAATGGTATCCTGATTCATCAATCAACTTATACCCAAAAAAAGCTTAGGCATTTCAATACTGACAAAGTTAATCCTTCATGCACCCCAATTGTCGTCTGTAGTCTTGATCCAAAAAAGGATCCATTCCATCCAAAAGATGATGAAAAAGATGTGCTAGAGGCATAAGTGCCCTACTTAAGTGCAATAGGCGCATTATTGTACTTAGCTTAATGCACAAGACCGGACATCTCTTTCACTGTGAACTTGTAAGCTGGATATAGCTCTGCTCCAATACAATGCCATTGGACTGGTGTTAAAGATATATTTCGATACCTAAGTGGTACAATTGATATGAGCTTGTTCTATCCCTACAAAGAGACGATGGATTCGGACCCATCACATGTCAGAAACGCCACCAACAATGGTATGTGTTTCCTCTCCCCATCCCAATATGACATAAGTGTTTTGGAAGGTTTTACTGGTGCTGGGTACCTCTCTGACCCACACAAAGGTCGATCCCAAACTGGTTATGTGTTCACCATGGGTAAGCCCGCGATATCTTAGAGGTCTACAAAACATACCCTAGTCACTACTTCTTCGAACTATGAGATTATTGCTCTTCATGAAGTGGTTCATGAATGTATATGGCTGAGATCCGATCCATAATTAAGCATATTCAAAGTAATTGTGGTTTGAAATCTACCACAGATGAGCCTACCAGCATTTATGAGGATAATGCTGCTTGCATTGAACAAATGAAGCAAGACTATATCAAAGGCGACACCAAGCAAATATCACCCAAATTCTTCTACAATCAGCAACAACAGAAGTTCCTCAAGATCAAAGTGAACCAGGTTCGATCTAAGGACAATGTGGCAGACTTGTTTACTAAGTCATTACTTAAATCCACGTTCGAGAAACATGTTGCAAGCCTCGGTTTGTGGGAGTTATCCGAACTCCAATGATCGTAGTCATCAAGGGGAGACTCAGACATCAGGGGGAGATGTTTACATGTTGATCTCAAAACGTGAAGTGTATGTTATGATCTTTTTCCCCTTCGACTGAGCTTATTTTTGTCCCATAGGGTTTTTGCTACTCGGCAAGGTCTTTAATGAGGCAACAAGAGGAGCACCATATTTGGGCAACACAAGAGGGAGTGTTCAAGTATATCCAGAAGATGTGTCTGGCCCAAACTCTAGGTTACTCGTTAAAATTGTAATAGGTTTAATATTAGAGATATTCTCGGAGATATCTTCGTAGATATCCAATCATTGTACGATTATGTTTCCATGTACAACTCTAATTCTATGCTTGCAATCCTCTATATAAAGAGGCCTCTATTACCAATGATAGACACAACAAACAAATATTGATTCATTATTCAATTAAGGGTGGTGCTATATTCACACACCTCCTCTATTTTTCTATTGCTTTAATTTAATTATTTTTATATATATATAAATTATCCTAACTACCTTCCCTTGGAATTATCTTTCTTTCTATTTTTTCTTTTTTTGTTTTTCTATTTGACAAGTCAATCATGAATCAAATATCATTATACAATAAATCAATTTTTTCGCTATTAAGATATTATGATTAAATTCAGTTTACTCCCCTGAACTTTAGGCCTAAAATCAAATTGGTCCCTCTTTCTGAAAATCAATTACGATGGTCCCTATACTCTTAAATGACATCACCTGAGTCCAAAATTTGAATTTGGTTCGAAACATGACGTCAGCTGCTGAGTTGGAGCCGACATAGGGGCTCACAATAAGGGCAAAATGAACATTTCAAATTTTTCTAATTTTTTCTCTCTTTTTTAAATTTTTTTTCTCTATTCTCTCTCTCTCTCTCTCTCTCTCTGTGAAGTGGCTATGGAAGCAAATAAATCTTCCAAGAGACCTCTGGGCATCCGCACCCACAGTCAATCCCAGATCCAGCTCCAGAGCACCCGCTCGGGTTGGGTCATCAACAACTTCCTCACTAGCTTTGAGTCTGACCGAAAGAGACCCAGACCCATCAATTCTTCTGACGGCAACGATGTCGTCTCCCCCGACACCTCCATGTCCGCCGCCCCCTTCACCGACACCTCCATCTTCCAAGAACCCCTTAAGCAATTCCCCTGTCTTCTCTCACTCTCCTCCTCCTCTCTTTCTCCGCCGCCGCCTCTCTGTCCATTCCTTCGACGACTCATCGTCTGCGACCAAACCAGACGAATCGACTGAAAATGGCGGCATTTCGTCCCCTGAGGCTAAAATTGATGCCGAAAGTGCAAAGCTACTACGGACAAGAACTATCCGAGCGGCGAGTTTCAGTTTCAAGAGTTGAGCCTTTGGAAGAGCTTCGTCGTCAAGCTTCGGATGCTCATTGCTTATCCTTAGGAAAGGGTCAAGAAAGGAAGTGTCTTGACCATGACATTGCGCGGCGAGGTTTTGATCCATTCTCACATTTTGCTTTTGATTTTGTGTATTTACAGTGTTCGGTGCTGAATTTGAAAGAGCTGTGGTTTTTGGTTTTCCAGATAGCTGATCAGTTAAAAAGCCGATTCTCTAGTGGATTATCACTGCCTCAAATTTGTGAGAATTTTGTGAAAGCAGCATATGATCCTCGAATTGCTGGTTGGGGTACAGTGGAAGGTTTTGTGAATTGTGATTATGGGTTTCGAACTTCAATTTGTGTTTGAAGATGTGCATTTGAGCTTATATGGATTGTGATTATGGGTTTGTAATGCTACTAGGCAGGTGATCACTCTGTGCCATTTGCTTTTCTTTGTAATATGATATCAATGTTGTGTTTAGATATGGAAATTGAGTGATACAATTATGGGAATTGATAAGACTTCTTTGACGATGGTTGGCTTTTGATGGGTTCGGAAGAAGAAGGAGGAGGAAGAGGAGGAAAGGGAATTGGAGGTTCAGAAGAAAACGAAGACATCTTCTTCTTTTTTTTAAATCATTTTATTGTGAAAATCCCCGTTTTGCCCTTCTTGTGGGTTGAAAGAACTGAAAAGTGGGCCCCCATGTCCGCTCCAACTCAGCAGTTGACGTCATGTTTCGAGCCAAATTCAAATTTTGGACTCGGGTGATGTCATTTGAGAGTATAGGACCATCGTAATCGATTTTTAGAAAGCGGGACCAATCTGATTTTAGGCCTAAAGTTTAGGGGAGTAAACTGAATTTAATCCAAGATATTATGAGGTCAGATATTATGCTATGAGGATATGAAGATCTTCCAAGTAATACTAAATTTCAACAGTAAATGTGGTTTTGCTCTCCACATTCTAATTGTTAGGTAAAAAGGTACCGGACCTAATTCAACATTGTGAAGGTAATGCCAATACAATGGCTAGTTGGTTATTTAGGGTAGTAGTTACAGTTATCGAACTGAAATGTATAGGTAGTAAAAAGGTTGGTATATATGCATATAAAAATGAAATGCATAAACCATAGTTGAGGCTACAAAACTAGAGAGTAAAAGTTTGCACATGATCTTACAGTGGCAAAGAGCAAGCTATCCCTATTTCAACACATTTAATTCCTTTTAACTAGAAGCAATGATAAAAATGGCCAACACAAATACTTCAATTATGTATATTAGAGCATGAATTACCCAAATAATTTGGCAGAAAATAACAAAAACCAATTTACCAATTTACCAATCCACAACATTGCATCATAAAAATAAAAACTAATAAACAAGAGCAACTAGAAGCATAAAAACCAATCAACCCGCAATAAAAAAGCACAACCCTTGCTAAACCCCTCCCCCAGCAAACAACCATGTCTATAATCATAAGACTATCATTATTAGGTTGTTGTAAAGTTCTATAGTTGCTCAATCGATTCAAATACACCAAATAATTTCAGTTAGAATCTTACAAGGAATGATGGATTCAAAGGGTCTCGAATGATCACTTAACTCATACTTTTCTTCCAAGTCTCCATTGCAAATTAAGTGTAAAATTTTCTCCAAAAATGGGTCTAAAATTGCTTGTTCTGCCATAATTGAACTTTAAAACATCACATTAGAGAAATAGAATGACTATAATAAAGAAGTTTTTTATGGAAAAGAAAAGTGGGAATTGAAAAGAGTTTTGAAGTCCTCTGTGTCTACGCGCGGAAAATAAGGGTTTAGGATTTGGGGATGATTGACTTGCCAAAGAAAAAATAAAAAATAAAAATAAAAAGAAACATATTTGCAACTTGCAAGGGAGAGTAGTTCGAGTAATTTGTAAAAAAAATTTGAATTAAAATAATAAAAAAATAGAGAGGGTGCGTGAATAGAGAACAAAGGTGTGAATAACACTACCCTTCAATTAATTGGAGTAAAACTAAATTGTGAGAAAAGTCAAAAATTAATGAAATCTAATTCTAAGTTAGACAAGTTAATTAAAAAAGTCAAAAAATAAATTAAGTACATAAAAAATAATTTAAAAAAAAAAACGAAGTCAGCAACTCTCGTCTTCGACTAAAACCTTAAAAGAAGTGTCGACTTCTCCAATCCCCCTCTCGTCCAACGACGCGCCTGTGTCTCCCTGATGTTGTGTGACTGCTGCCGGACGGGTGATGCAATGGTTCCAAAGCATTCTCTTGGGACGACAGTACTCGAGGTCTTGGTGGAAGGTTCGGCGGTTTCTGGCGGAATAGATGTGATGTATGGTGATCAGCTTTAATCAATCTCTGGGGTTGGATCTCTGCCCTTTTGCTTCCAAGACGTGGCGCTGGCTTCTGGTGGATGTTTCGGTCGGGTATTCGGGTGAACCCAAGCTAGTGTGCTTCAGGTTTGCTTGGCTTTCCGATTTTGGGGCACCTTGGGGGTCAGAATTGCTTCGTTGACGACACAGGAGATCTGTGGCGGCGCTGGATCGGCGGCAACGCTGAGTCAAGGTGGGATTGCTGTCCTAGTATGGTTGGGCCGAGGCTTGGCTTGGGCTGACCTGATGGATTTGGAGTGGGCCCTCCTCTTGGGGCTGCTTTTGGACCTTAGTATTTGGAGTAGCCTATGTTTTTAGTTTTGTCTAATTACAATAAATTCCTTGTATTTAGGAAGCTAAGCACCAATGTGCACTCTATGTATCTCTAGCGCCTCTAAAGTAGTACCAAATGAGGGTCTCCGCTACCTCTACGTACTTAAATGTATAATGAGTAAGTTTATTTCTATGTATCACTTGTGGGTAGTGGGTACTACCATTATCTTCTTGTTTATCTATGTCCTTAAATGACAACGGAAGAGTATGTAACGACCTATTCTGGCTTGTGATGAGTATACTATTTCTCCCCATGGGCTTGATTCAACAAAAAAAAAAGTACATTAAAAATAGAAAGCAATCATAATGGCATAAAATTTAGTAATTAATACCTTTGAGTGTAACATTTTTTTTTTTGTACATTTGGGTGTAACATTAAATTCTCAATTTCATTCACAAAAAAAAATAATAATAATAATAATAAATTCTCAATTTCTCATAGTATGATAAATTAGTTTTACGAATATTGAGGCCCATATGTTTGGAGGCCATAGGCCTGTGTCTACTCTGCTTATACTCAAGGCCGGGCCTACCTTTTTGAAAAGGAAATAGTATAACCTCACTGACAACCCAACTGAAACAAGTGGAATTAAAGTTTAAACCTTAAGACCCCATTTGGATGGCAGGAAATCATGGTATGAAATGGGAATTAATTTCATTTTCCATGTAGAGGTGTCGTTTGTTTGTAATTAGAGATTGGAAAGGAAATAAAATTTACTGGAAATTGAGTCCCTCATAAAGCCTGAATTGAATTACCTAGTAAGGGGTTGTATTCTAATTCCATTCCTACCATCAAAGGCAAAATTACATAAATTATCCCTCTAAAAAATTTATATTCTCTCGCAAACATTCCTTATAAGTTAATGTCATATTTGTACTTTAATTAGTAAAAGGTTGTCTCTCTGACAAGTTATCATGGAGGCCGGAGAAGAAGGGCAAATTCACAGTGAAGTCAGCGTACTGGATTGCATGGCAAACTATCCTAGGTAACACTTTAGCGTCTTCTTCAAGGGGAGACCCATACCAATCTCTATGGTAGCAAATCTGGGGTGCTAGAGTCCCAGGGAAAGTTCAAATCTGTGCGTGGCGAGCTGCTAATAATCTTTTGCCTACAACATATCGTCTACGTACTAAAGGGTATATGGGTGAGGAGCATTGTCTGTTATGTATGCATAGGTTGGAGGACTCCTCTCACCTTTTTTGTAAGTGCCTCGTTGCTTTTGAACTATTCTCTGACCCAACTCTACAAATACATCATACACTTTAGCCAACTGATAACTTTAAGGATTGGCTTCTAGAGTGTGCTTTGCATCTGTGTATGGAAGTCTTTGAGAAAGTGATGATGCTCCTATGGGCCTTATGGAAGAATATAAACGACCTGCTATGGAACAATCGATCCCAGACACCTACAAGTCTACGTTTGCAGGCTTTGACGTGGTTGGAAGAGTTTAAATTGGCTCGTGGTACTCAAGGGACTGCAACGGTAATGCAAAGGCAGTGCTGGCAACCTGAGAAGAACGATACACCCAAGTTAAATGTTGATGGAGCTTTTGTGCCTCACATGACAAGAGGGGAACATGGGGTGTTCTTTGCAGCTCACAGGGACACTTCATAGCAGCATTTGCTGATGCTATGCCATATACAAGTTCGGCAAAACATGCTGAACTCCTAGCAATCAGAAGAGGATTGGACCTTGTAAAAGAATTAGACCTACAGCATGTCACAATTGAAAGTGACTGGCTGTTGTGCTGAAGCGTAACAAACACAATATTTATATGAAACTAGATGAGCGACCAAACAACGAAAAAGAAAGCAAACACAAGAACACAAGAATTTATAGTGGTTCACTCAATCAATGTGATTGAGCTACGTCCACTTCGGAGCCAGCGAGAAATTCCACTATAATCAATTGGAGAGAATACAATTTGAGTTTTTAGAATAAACTCTCTACCCAAAACCCTAAATACAATTAGGTTAATTGTCTAATCTCTCACACCCAAAAGCCAATCCCTGCGGCAGTAATACCTTACTATATATATACCCTATTAACTTAGGGATGCATATATAACCTAATTAACCTAGTCAGCCCATGGGCCCTTCACATTTGATTTTGTCCACAAATCAAATTAAAGCCAATATTCAATAATCTCCACCTTGGCTTTACTTGATGTAAATTCTCCAAAGTAGAACTTCAAAACCAATCGCCGCTCCGACATCTACCATGAGGTGTATCCCACATGTTCGACTTCAACATGGAAAGAGAACCTGCAACGGTGTTGCGCATAGGCTAGCTGCTTCAGCTTTTGATTCTAATCTTTGTAATAAGGTCTGTTAGATAGACCCCCTGAGTGTATTCTTGATGAAATGCTCATATTGCTTAATTATTTCAATGAAAGTTTGCAGCTGTTTTTTTTTTTTTTTTAAACCACTACAATAGGAATGAAAAATAAATTTCATAATTTAATTTTCAGTAATGTTCCAAACACCCACATGGAAATACCAAAACCTATTCCATTCCATATCAGTTTGGAAAGGAAAATAAATCATTTTTCTTGCCAACCAAACGGGGCTTATGGGTTGTGCCTCGTATGCTCAACTGGAACTGATTTGAAGCGTAAATGAGCTATGTTGGTTGTCACGTGCCACTATGGTTATGTCACTTGTGTGTTCATTGTTAACAACGGCCGGCCGGCGAGGCTAATTAATCAACTCAGGTTAGGTATAGTCTTCAACTGCAAATGCTTTTGTTACCGAAAATTACATTTTTTTTCTCTCTATATAAATATTTTCCTTTCGGTTTCTTTGCACAGGCTCTAAAGATGTCCTCAATCCACCACAACAACCACCATCACATACGTGAGGACAAAGACATAGGTCGTTGTGGTTGTACTGCTGCATGCTTGTCCCATTTTGTTGTGTTATTCTCTCGATTGGCCTCAGGTTGTTTTGCTGCCCTCTGGTTTGAAGGAAGAAGGGGCTTTGTTCATGCTTTTTGTTTAGGGGATTGGAATCCAGCCTCATTTTTCTTCCTTCTTCTTTTGACTTAAAAAATTATTTTTCTTTAAGGATGTCAAGTGACAAAATGAGTATCAAGTTTTATAGTATATGATACATCATACATCGAGAATGGATGGTTGTAGAAAATAGAGGATTTGGCTGTGATGCTATATGTGTAAGAGAGATAAGAAAATAGAAGATACAAGAGCATTGGTTACCAAACAAGAACATCAAAACAGAAAAAAGAAATACATCACAGACATTGCTCAACAGTTTATTGGAAAGAAAAATCTTAACACTAAAATCTAAGAAAGAAAATGAAACATAAATGTGGCAGACATTAACCCGTAACAAATTTATTGACGAATTGATACATGCAGGTCTCAATATTGATGACTGTAGATCCATTCTTGGTTGTACTCTTCTTTGACCACCCATATCACTTCGTCTTAAAGGCGCCTCCAATCCAACTCTGAAGGATGGCGGATTAAGAGCTACAGCCCAACCATGAAGTTCATTTTGATCAAGTAGCATACCTTGTTCAATTCGTTTGATCGTTGCTCCATATTCTTTCCCCTTACCAACATAACCTTCACGTCCCTTGCTTGCTGTGCTTGCAGTATTTTCTTGGAGAGAATCATCCAATGCAAGGAGTATAGCTGTTGTGATGTGCCTTGAAAACCAGCCCTCTGACAACCTTCACAAATCACACCAGACGTTGCCCCAACATTTATTTGAGAAGATAGGTCTCAGCAATGTGCCTTGTGGAGCCAATTCAGGTTCATATCTTCTTTCACAACCTTCATGTGCATGTTCTTGAGAAAGGGTAAAAAGGGTTCCCATAAAATTTCAGTCTCTTCATCACATGTCACTTCCTTCAACTGTTCAAGATTCAAAACTGAAGAAGGCAACTCATTCAATCTCGAGCACTGTCTCATGTTGAGCCCATCTAAATTGCACAATTCTCCAATGTCTTCAGGCAATTCCTTAATGCTAAAGCAATCAGATATGTCAAGCAAATTTAACTTCTTGAGGTTCCTAATCGAGCTGGGTAACTCTGACAAGTCTGTACAACACCTGAGCCTCAACAGCTCTAAATTTACTAGATTTCCAATTTCTTCAGGTAAGGCAGAGAGTTTATGAGCATTGGTGACACTGAGTTTCTTCAATTGAATAAGGTCACACAATTGGGGAGGCAACTCCACCAAATCATTGCAGTAATCAATATTCATTTCAACAAGATTTGGAAACGCCTCTGATATATGGATGGAACCATTACCAAAACCTTGGCCGATACTACACATGAATAGAGAAATCTTTTTCAAACTTTTCAACTGTATAGGATACCTGCTTATGGAAGGAATTGAAATTCGTTCTAATCTGATTCTCTTCAGATTCGGTTTTGAATCAACTAGTTGAAAGTTATTCAACTCAGCAGGACTGATACCGTAACTTGTGAGTACTAGAGTCTTCAATTTATTCATTTTCTCCACAAACTCAGGTAAGGCATAATACTTGGTCTGAAAGTTCAAAATCAAAACCTCTGCTTCTGGTAGTTGCAAGTTTTGCCATTTAGATGAGAACTCTTCATCTGCATATATTATGGTATATGATGTCAGCTGGGAGAGAAATTATATGTGCGAAGTACTATTGAGATCTTAGTGTGTATGAGCCTATTTGCATGTGCATATGTGTTCATGTGAATTATTTGCTAAAGAAGAGATGTAACAACCTGTTGAGATCGATACAAGGCGAGCAATGAGGGATTGATACTTTTGTTCTTTCCACCACATAGGAAGGTTGTCTCCACATATGTCAATCATAAGCCTCATTCTATGTTGTAGTGGTTCCTGACTCATCTGCTGGATAGCCAACTCCCTGAGCATGTCATGCTGTGTAACGAAGTGTTCAGTGTAATAGCCATCACTATCCTTGTTGTCCTTCCTGGTTATAATCAAAACCGATTTGCTTAAGAATTTCTTCAACATACATATTTCGGTAGAGAATTATGAGAAGCAGATAGCCATTGACATAAAGGATAACCTGGACTCCTGGAGTGACAAAAGCATACCTTGTGACTACCAGATTAGCCAAACTTCGAGAGGCAAGTTCATAGAGGTTTGCAATGGATGAAATGTCTTCATGTATGCCATATAACTCTGCCCACATATCAATCAGGATAGTGGTAGGGATTCTTTGATCTTCGGGAAATAAACCAAGGTCTATAAAGCATTCCCTCATAAGATGCTTCTCTGCATACAAAACATCTAAACTACTTTGGAGGCAATCAAGCAAATCATGTTCAGACTCAAGAACAGAAGAACCTCTAGACCATTCCATTACTCTTTTTTGCCAAATCTCTATTGGCTGCCCGCAAAGTGATCTTCCGACAACTGTAATTGCAAGTGGAAATCCCATACAACGTTCTACTATCTGCAAAGCAAAAATCATCTTGTCAATTACTGTTTCAGGTAATCATTATTTACTCCATATGTGCATGAATGCTTTGCATAGAAAGTGCATGTAGAATCTCTTCATCCTTTCCTGCACTAATAAGCATATATATTTTGCATTGCAGACTAATATCACCTTTGTTGAAAGATCTTCTGAAATATAAGAGCTCCTGTCTCCTAAGGATGCTGCATGGTGAAAAAGTGCCATTGCATCTTTGCGGTTCAAACATTCTAAATAATATGGAGAACCAAATCTTGGAAAAGCAGACCTTGATGTCACCAATATCTTGTAATTTGTCAATTTTAATTCATCGAACTTCTCAAGAATGAATTCTGATCCAGCCCAAACATCATCCAGTATCAACAACATAGGATTTTGTCCTGTTTGCTTCAGAAATTGCTGCAGCCAGCTAACTGCAGTTACTTCACTTTGGAAATCGGGGACCTGGGCACCCGTTCGATGATATAGCTCTTTTACAATTAGGTATAAGTTGGGCTTCTTTGAAACAGTAACAAAGAAGACATTGCTCTTGAATTTATCTATGCAAATAAAAGAGAAGAAAGTAGTTACTAGGAGGTACTTTAAAGTTGTCTGCAGTTGTGAAAAGAATAAAACATACACGTATGCATGCAGATGGTGAGGTCATAAAAATGAGTTGCTTAACTCAACTGGAGGCTTAACATATTGAATAGTAAGAAATGAGTGAAGCCATTTGCTTATGAAGGCATGTCCTAGTCATGATGTTATGAAATATTTGATTATTTTCCACAGAATATTTGATTATTTGTAATCAGTGTGCCTTCGCCATATTGAATAAACAGCTTGACAGTAATTTTCATCAAATATTTCTAGCTAGCTACAGGCTACAGCTACAGCTGGATTAGACTTGGATATAGCATTCTTCAATTAGGGAATCAAAGCTTCCTAGTTTAAAGCAAGCAAGAAAAGATAATAACATCATTTATATGCAATACCTTTGACTTCTGCATCATGACACAATTTTGTTGCCAGTGTAGTTTTCCCACATCCTCCTGGAGCAGTAAGTATCACCATCGACATTCCGTCCTTAAAGAGCTTCATCTTCAATTCCCTCAAAGGCAAATCCAATCCAACCGTAATTGTTGGAGGCTCAGGCACAGCACACCACCCTTCAATTTTTTCAGACTGATTGTTCTGTATCACACAATTCCCTTCAATTCTGTGCACCACATTTTCAATGTTCCTCACCGAAACCAATGCCTTCTTCACATCCCTTATGCCCTGCACTTTCAATATCTCCAACAGCCTCTGAAGTGACTTGCTCAATTCAACAAGTCTGCTGCCATACTTATACTTCTTGAATCTGCTCGCTTCCGAACACTTGCGAATAAGCTCCACTCCTTCCTCCATTTCCACTCTAAGATTCTCTAGTTCCTCCTCTGGACCGTCCATTTCCTTCTCACACTGTGCCATCTCCTTGATCAGTGGCTGCAAAGAGTCCAGAGTGGACTTGATATCCCCGAGTTGGGGTTTGAACATCAGTATCTGGTCCTTCACTTGCTTAACAGAATCATACAGCGCCCAAAATGTCACCGCTAAACCAGCTCCGCAGATTATCACCACTGTCATCATACAACACCACCCAATAGACACCAAAATCAAAAAAACTTCAAATTTACCAAGAAAAAAGCAAACATTACGATTACCAAAAGTATAAGAAACCAGACAATGCAAAAACTCAAAGTTTGCTCTTACTTGCTGAGATCGATAATGCGAGATCAAAGTAGACGTGTGAATATAGGTTTGTTTCTTGCACAATATGAGCAAAGAGAGTTGTTGTTTTGAAATCTCCAACTGTGCACGTACTACCATTCTTATAGATGCTGCGAGAGGAACGCGTAATGATGTATATTATTACTTTATTAGTAAGAGAAAAGTAGCCCCCAAGCTCCTTGAGCATGCCACGAAAATTAGCAAGGTGGCGTCAAGAATTGGGACCTTATAGCCGCGTTTATTTGGCCCAATCTTCACCTTCAACGTTTTTGGTCACGATACAACCAGCCCGTATTGTATATGGATTCTTTATTCCTAATCCTAATTCTTTGGTACGAAAATTGACAGAAAATGATCTGGCCCAAAAATATGAAAAAGAAACGATAATTCTGGGTCTATGGGATAAGTACTATTAGAGATTTTTAAAAAAAAAATTATTTATTTAAGTTGCGAAGTTCACAATGATATTTGCGACTTCAATAGAATAATAGGGTGGTGAATCATCTGGATTAGATGATATGGACGGTAATGTTTTCCATGAATCAGCTTATCCTCCCAATAAATTAAAAGTCTATTCGGGCAATTTCCGACAACTATTTTCACTCTCGGCTTAAATTTGGAACTTTCGCGCGCGCATCTTCATTCTCTGTAAAAAGAACTTATTACCAAAGTGTTAATGTCTTATAATTAAATTGACCAAAAATTAAAGAAATAGAAGTTGATATTGAATTTTTTTTTTTTTTCAAAGCACCTTTATGGTGCAAGGAAGACTTTATTTTTTTGGAATAAAAATTGAAATTCATTACATCAACAGCTAAAAGGTTATAGTCTACAAAGCTTACATAAGAAAGCCAAAGCAACAGACTGCCCTATCTAAGCTATAGCAAACTATTACAATCTCTGGAACGCTCACTATTTAGCAAGCCTATACAAGAATGATCAAGCCTTGCCTTCTATGGAAAAGAAATCATTCAACTACTCCTCGCTTGCCAGGCATGCAATTGTGGTACAAACAAGAAACTAAACATCATAGAAGACTTATATATAGAAGCTTCACCAAACTCACACAGGCTTAAAAGAAAACCCTCATCACTAAGACATAGGGCCCATTAGCCCAAGGTTCAACCTAGGCCCAAAAGCCCAAGCCCAAACCTGAGCAATAGCCCTAGCCCGCACTAGCCAACCTGTTGCTGTAACTGACCTTCCGTCCAACGACCAACCGGTCTACCGCAACATCATATCCTGCAAAAAATCCTAGCAGAGACATCCAAAAGGTAGAGCAATCCCTTACAGCAGCTCGCTTCGTACACAGCCTGCCGGAATCAGGGAGAGCAGCCTCAAAATCGGACCACCAACATCACTCAAAGTCCTTCGAGATCTGGTCCACCCACAGCCCAAGACGGTCGCCAAAAACCCAGCCACAAACGCAGACTCCTTCGCCTACTGAAACAGCTACCAAAAGCCAACAGCGAGGCCTACTCTACTCGAGGTGGAGAGAGACTTCCGCCGTCACTAGTCTCAAACTCTAGGGTTCGATTTTTGTACACGAGGAAGAATTTATTATTTACTTTTGATTAGGAAAACAATGACATATGACAATCCACTAATCCGTGGTTTAATTCTCCCAATTGAAGTCAATTTCTATTTGAGTTGTAGGCCATTTCTCACTTTCTCCTATGGCTCATCTCAGTGGTTTTTAATAAGAAAGTGGTTTTTATAACTTTGTTTATTCTTGTCTAGTTGTAGGGTTCTTCAAATCTACACACTTACGGAGTTACGGTTATTCGCAAAAAACAATATTAAGACCAACTAGGACAAAAATAAAGTATTGAGTCGATTCTTCTTTTGTGTCAAACTAATAACTATGAATATTTATTGACTCTTGATAGAGAGTAGAAGAATGGAACTTACTAGGTAACATACAAGGTGCTACTACAGATGTATGATCATCACAATTCAACTAGGTTATTCTATTAAACCACTTTTAAAAATTAAGAACTTCGGCCTCATTTGGTGTGCGAAATTGATGGCTTAGATCCTTTCTTATGTATGGTATGCACAATAAGGAACAACTTTCTTTTAAGAAGGGAAAATATGGGGAAAAGTGAATCTTCTCATCCTCCAAATGATTCATTTTTCCTTCCACTTTCTCTACATAAATTGTGCATTAATTACATTATATAAAATACATTTATATCCTTGTTAAAAATTAATATTGACAATTTTATTTAAATAATTTATGAGATTTCTATTACTATATATTTTAATAAAGGGGAAATTACTGGTCACTCCCTGTACTTTTAGGGCGTCGACAGTTCAGTCCCTACTATCCTAATTTCAACAAGTTACTCCTCAGACATTCAAATCTCACACAATTTGGTCCAAAATGACTATTTTGCCCCTCACTTCCTCTTTTTATTTATGTTTTCTCTCCTCTCCCCTCATTTCTTCTAAAATTCATAATTAATTCATAAAAACTCTGATTTTTGCGTTCCATATATGCACGAGATCGTATCAATGAGATCTACAACTTTCATGAAGGAAGTTTTTCCAAATTTTGTATGTATAAACAGTCAATTTTCACGACCGCCCCCTAAATAACACACACACACACACACTCTCTCTCTCTCTCTCACTATGCACATTTCAACCCAAGACATATCGAATATTTGAATTATGAATATTGAGACTATTTCATAAGTAGTTGTACGAGAAATTCGGTTTTGTATCGATTTTATTTTCGAAACAAACGTTATTTAGGGGGGGTCATGAAAATTGTCTTTTTATACATACAAAATTTGGAAAAACTTTCCTCATAAAAGTTGTAGAGCTCATTGTTACGATCTCGTACATATATGGAACGTAAATATCGGAGTTCGTATGAATTAATTATGAATTTTAGAAGAAAGGGAATTTTCGAAACGAACGTAATTTAGGGGGTAGTGAAAATTGACTTTTTATACATACAAAATTTGAAAAATTTTCTTCATGAAAGTTGTAGATCTCGTCAATACAATCTTGTGCATATATGGAAAGCAAAAATCAGAGTTTCTATGAATTAATTACGGGTTTTAGAGGAAAGGGAATTTTCGAAACGAATGTTATTTAGGGGGGGTCGTGGAAATTGACTTTTTATACATACAAAATTTGGAAAAACTTCCTTCATGAAAGTTGTAGATCTCATTGATACAATCTCGTGCATGTATGGAACGCAAAAATCAGAGTTTGTATGAATTAATTATG
>BDJD01002556.1:222821-234837 GCA_002564525.1 Rosa multiflora
CCTCAGGACTTCATTCTTCTCATTACGCTTTCTGACAAAGACTCATTTATGTCCTACAGGCTTTACACTTGGTGGGGTTAGCACTACCTGACCAAATACCTGTCTCTTTGTCAGAGAATCTAATTCTACCTGGATTGATTCTTTCCATTTAGGCCAATCTGCTCTTTGTTGACATTTTTCAACAGAGCGTGGTTCGATATCATCGTGCTCTATGATTCCTTGAGCAACAGTATATATCATCAATGTGTATGGAAGATCTTTCTATCAACTCATACGTACTCTCGTAATCCTTTGAGATTTCTTTGTTCTCTGGAATCATTTCAAACATCGGAGCGTCCTCCGGTATTGATTCATGGACATAACTATAATCAGAGACAATTTCATGAGAGGGATTCTATACATTGATGATTGGTTTGTGCCTTACTCACCCTTTTCTTCCTTGGGTGAGTGTCAATCGAACCAAATGACCTCCCCCTCTTCCTTGGGGAGCCACGGCCTCAACCACACCTCCACTAAGTGCGGTTGCAGTGCCTCTATCTGCGGCACCGTGTCCCTTGTTGGGGACTTCTAACCTTGTAGGCACATTTGCAGCTGGTATAAGTGATCTCGTCACTTTTGCGATATCAGTAAACGTATCAGGCATCGAATCTGCTACGTTCTGAAAATTGATTATTCTTTTCACTTTACTTTCACTTTATGAAGTGCGGGGATCAAGATGAAACAGAGTGGGGACAAACCACGACAATTCCTGTCGTTCCCTTGGAAAATCATTTTTCCTATCTCCCCCTAACGATGGGAAGACATCAAATGCTTTTGATGTAAACTCTCCAGCATTATCAAGCCTTATAGACTTGATAGGGTGATCAGGGTGGTGAGCCCTTAAATGTATAATCTGTGCTAGGAGTATTGCAGCATTTCTTGTGGACAATAAAACGACATGTGACCAGATTGTTGAAGCATCCACCAGAACCATAAAGTACTTGAATGGTCCGCATTCTAGATGGATTGGTCCACAGACATCTTTTTGTATCCTTTGTAAGAATGGAATGTTTTGTTTTGTATCTTTAGCATAGGAAGGTCTCGATCCTGTTTTTGCTAAAGAGCAGGCTTTGCAAAACGAGTGATGTACCTTTGAAATAGTCAATGAGGCATAATGGGAGGGAGGTAGTGCTTCTGCTCAGAGGCGGAGGAGGAAGACGAGGAGGTCGAGTGAAAATGAGTTAGGGTTAGGGAATGACTCAAAGTCAATGCAAGTGGTGTGGGAAAAAAAAACTATGGAGGTAGTGCTTCTGCTCAGAGGCGGAGGAGTAAGACGAGGAGGTCGAGTGAAAATGAGTTAGGGTTAGGGAATGACTCAAAGTCAATGCAAGTGGTGTGGGAAAAAAAAACTAAGTGTGGGGGGAATGAAATTTTTAGTCCCCGCGTTTCTCAAATTTTTCAACTTAGTCCTTCCGCGTTTTTGTAAATTTTTCGTACGAAACTTTTCTCATCGGTTTCTTTGGTGACTGATGTCCATAATAACAATAGAAATCGGTTTCTTCACAAACTGATGTTAACATGATTTTTAACATCAGGTGCAATCCTGACCGATTTAATAGTGGTGATGTCTAATGACATTATTCTAGTAGTGCGTTGAAGCGGAGCTAGGAGAGGTCGAGGGAGGAGACGGTGGAGGCCACTTGCTCGGGTGTCGACGGGCTGGGGTAAGTTGCGGTAGTAGAGGCGGAGTAGGTTGCGCTGATGAAGGTGGAGGCGGTGTCTGGCGAGGCAGTTGCTATGAGGAGGGTAAGAAGAGAGACAGCGGAGAGAGAGTTTGTAATTTTTAGTTTCTAAAAATGTCTTTTTACATTTAAATGGGGTAAATGGATACAAAAATCTCTTGGTGGAGTAATTGGGTTCATGTTAGGCTATATTTGGACATTTGGTCAAGATCCCTTTTTCTTATTGTATGTCACTGTTACTCAACGGCATTGATGTTCTTGTGATTCATATATATACAGTGTCCCTGTGCTTCACACATATGCAGTGCCACATATGTAATTTGTATTTCTGCATGATACCGCATGATAATCATTCATCAATTTAATATATATCATTGTTAATATCAATTAGTGAGCAATAAAAAAACCATAGTGATCACTTCTTATTAACAACAAATCAATTAAAAGTCAGCTAATAGGCAAGAAATTGTGATATTTAAATATCTCGTCGTTTAGAGATGGAGAAAATAAATAAGTGGTTTGCATGTTTTCTTGAAGTCGGCCATACTATAGATGCAGCTCGATTGTTTGTTTTGCCAAAAGAGTTCATTCTTGTTGAGTGTCTCGATTTGACCATACTTTATGCCCAAAAACAACCCAATTTTGTCTGACGAAGTTAAACTTAAATCAAGTGTTCTCCTAACTCTTGAGAGTGAAGAAAGATAAAGTTTGTAAGCAGTGGCGTACTTGTGATGAGGGCAGGGACAGAACCAGGATTGTAAAAGAAGGTGGGCTAGCTGAATCAAACTAAGTTCTGTGTTTGAAGGAAAAAACAAATTTACTAATCAAAGTTCTTTGCTTGGAGGAAAAAATAAATTCACAAATTAGTTTTATGACTTTTAATTGGAAAAATGATAAAATTTGAGAATTCATTTATTTTGTTTTGGTATGATAAAGAAGTCTATCTTAGATGAACCGGAAAGAACTAAATACACAAGGAAAAAAAAAATCTAAGAAAAGAATCACAGAAGAGAACTAGAGAAGAATAGAAGAAAGGGAATTAGAGATGAGAGAGAGGAAAAGACGTTTAGGGACTATTGGTGAAAGACTAAACCTATACCTTGCATATATTTCTCTCAACTTAAGTCAGGCTTATCCTCACCACTAAGTGATGACTAAGGGTACCAAGGCACCCTCCCTACTGGCTCATACCCTAGAGCCCAACAACTCAACTTTGAGCCCAGACCCCAAGGCTCAAGCCCAAATCTGAGCAAAGGAAGCAGAAGCCCAAGCCTGCTTCTGCCAAGCCACCTCCATGCTTTGCGGCGGCCTGCCTTTCCAGCAACCCATCAAGTCCGGGTCTGCAAGTGTTGCTACCCCGGCCTGCCTTTCCCCTCTGTACGCCGGAAGGAAAAAACTGCTGCCCGCCGAAGCTTGACAACACCCCTCCCTCCGACTCTACTTCTCAACCCATTATGGCCGACTCGATTATTTAACAAAAAAAAATAATTGTTAACTAACTATTTCTTTCAGCATGCACCTTGTGAACTTTTTATATACTCGTGTATAAAAGAATCAACTTTTTCAGCAATACAGGCAATCAAGCTGCATCTTTGAAGACAACCAACACCAATCCTATTTGAAGTCGAGCTTATAGCCGTGTTCTATTTTTAAGCATGCAGATCTTCAGTACAAACCCGATTAAGAATTTAACATAAGTACCATAGAACAAAAAGATAACTTGAATCGGCGAATATTCAGCCTTCCCGAGAGACGAGAGAGCTCCAGAAAAATCGGAGCAAGACCGAAACCTAAACCTAGGTTTCGCGAGCAGTGCGGCGGCGCTTGTTGGCTCCGATCTGCAACAGAGCGTTTCGGCGCTGCAAAAGGTACGAGGACAAGGTTTCATCTCCGTCGTGGGTAGCGGCTGCTTTGGCCGGAGGAAAGAGACGAAGTACAGATTTTGCTGTGGGTTTGCAAACGAGACCGTCGTTTGCTTTGGTGGCATTGGGCTTGACGAGGAGGAGATCGGGGCCACGGTTTCAAGACTAGAGGACGAGCGAGGTCGGAGATTTATGTTTGAGATCGACGTTTGGATCGTCGGCTGAGGTTTGTGGTTCGTGCTTGAAGAACCAACCTGGTGCAACAAGTGTGGTCGTTTGCACAGGCTTTGGTGGGCGGCGAGATGGTTGCCGTGGTCTCCTGCCTGGGGAGGCCACCAGACTGAAACGGCGGTGGCGAGCGACTTCCTGGAAGGGCCAGAGTCGGCTACTGGGTGTGAGGGGCGTAGGGTGTGGGTAGTGGGCTTGGGCCTCTGCCTTCCTGGGCTGCAGAGATGAAGTCTAGTGAATTGGGTCATGGTTAGCCCAATTCCCCTATATTTTTTCACACTTAGGCCGGGTTTGTACTTTTTGGGGGGTCGTCTGTCTTGCTCTTTTGTCCTGCATCTGTTCCTAGAATGTTGCTGTGGATGTACTGAATGTTGCGGCGTACACCAAAAGGGTCTTAGGCGTCAAGATGTTCAGGACATTGGTTCCATTTTAGGGCTATGTAGGATTAGGGAGTTTTTTTTTTTTTTTTTTAATTCTGCATTTTCTTTTTCAGCAGTTCTTTTAGGATTTTAGTTTTGGTCAAGTATGAACTCTAGTGTTATTCTCAAAAAAAAAAAAGTATGAACTCTAGTTTGTTTGGATTTCCTTTGGTTTTAGTGCTCTACTGAGCTCGCATTGTAATATGAGGGGTGTTTGTGCCCTTCATGCTTGACCGAGTGTGGTCGTCATGATTTCGATCAATGGATTAGTCTTCCGTTGCCCTAAAAAAAAAAGATAACTTGAATCCTCTGCTTAAAGTTACCAAACCCAATATGAATCCTTTTTTTTTTTTTGGTGTCTGAAATCCAATATGAATCCTGAGAAACTTTGTACAAAAAATCTTATATTCTAAATAACGAACAGTTATATTCTAGGTAAAGAACAGCTTCCTATTCCATATATTATCGGAGGCCGGTTTCCAGAAATTAGGCTTCTAGGTGTATCAATTCTTTCTGTTCCCAACCATCGATCCCTTCCATAACATTAGACATCTGGTTTACTGATGCATTTGCCCTTCCCCATCCACTATTTTCTTTGTCTACGAGGTGTATACGCGTTCTTCAAATCAATCCAGCCAGAATAGTTGCTCCAAAATATGAAAATAAAAAGTGAAGTTTAATGAAATTAGGAAGAGGCAAAGCAGCAGCCACCCTTCTGGGCACCAGCCGGTTCTGGACTAGGAACAGTAATTGCAGTCCCCTTAAGGAGCCCTGAATCCCCACCATCTGCCTCATTAGCAGCAAGGGTCTTCTTGCTCATTATTCGATATATCTCCCTTAAAATCATTAAAAATGCTGTTTCAACATTGGTAGCCTGAAGAGCAGATGTCTCCATAAAGAATAGGTTCTCTCTTTGAGCGAACTCCTGTGCATCTTCAGTTGGCACTGCCCGAAGACTTCCCAAGTCACATTTGTTGCCGATGAGCATTATAACAATGTTCTTATCAGCATGCCCCCTTAATTCCTCCAACCACCTAGCCATGTGGTCAAAAGATTGACGCTTGGTCATGTCATACACCAACATTGCTCCGACTGCACCTCGGTAGTATGCACTCGTGACTGCTCTATACCTGAACAGAGGAGGAAGGACATGAGTTCAAGAGGCCATAAACTATGTAAAACTTAAGAACAAATATACAGGATACAAACAAACACCATCTTCGACAGAATTCAACAACTCAATGCAGAATGTCTGTGAGAGTATCCTAACTAGGATGAGTAGGGGTTTATCAATTACCAAGCATGATTCCCAAAAAGAAGCCAAAAGCACATTTGAAATCTTCTGCCTTAATGAAAAAGGTATTTTTATCCACAAATTCAATTTTAATGGAATCATGTAGGATATGTTGATAATATCCATTTGCAGCTGTTAATTTAGAGATTTTTTCTTTTTCTTTTAGGCTGGTGTCAATTTAGAGATGCTTCATCAAATAAGATAAACAATCAACGTGTTCATAGTACTACAGTACTGAAAACCACTGAGCTAGACCTGATTGTACCAAGAAATAGATTCTTAGAAATCAATAAATGAGATGCAAGTTTTTAACCAACGGAGATCTCATTCCGTCGCATTTAAAGAGTTCCTAACAAGTAACAAGTTGCAAGTATAATAAAACATGCATTCTAAATTGGATGACAGATAGCAAAGCAAAAGATTTGTTTTCCGCCTGCAAGTTTTTAAACAACCATTCGATTCTCACACACTAGGAATTGGGTGGCCAGGTAAAGGAAAAGTGAGAAAGAATGATGGACTAGCAGAATCAACAGCAAGACCAGAGTAGAAGTTGGGAATGCAAATAGAGGGAAGCCAGATGAGATTGGAGGTTGTACTTGAAGGTGATGAAGCAAAAGCAAATGGAAATCTTAAGGTGACAGATTTTTCTCTGAAAAACCATTTATATATAATTATAGGCAGCTTGTTGAGATCAACAAGGCCGTCACAGCGCAAGAGTACATTTCTAGAATGATGTCAGGGAAGTTTTATTGCATCCATTAATGGCATGCAGTGGACATCAACACCATGCAATAAAAAGATTAAAGAGGTAACCATGAAATTCACAGAATATGGCCAAATTTCTGATACTAATTAAGTTCCAGAAAAAAGAGAACTTGCTTGAAAAGAAAGCAATTAGTTCCAGCACAAAGCAATGGAAACCAAAAGTAATGCTTGAGTCTGTCAGAAATAAAAGGACAAACAAAATGTACTGAAAATTCTTCACCAAGGGCAGAAAACCAATTTTGTTAGTTTTCTTTACGGGACAAGATCTATTAGTGGTAGCATGTATCTGTTCACTCTGATTTCCATTCAACTAGGGTTCTTGAAACACATAGGTTTCGCACATTGCAGCTTAGTTTTCAGCTATGCATTATGCCTAAGAAACAAATCATCCAAACTTATGAGCTCACACGAAGTATTCAAACCAAGTGTACTGAAAATTTTCTGTTTGCAACATTAACTGCAGCATGATTTCTGTGCTTTCAACAAAACTCAAGAGTACATGTACCAGTCACCACAAAGAAGTATTAACACACTTCTTCTCAAAAGAAGAAGAAGAAGAAAAGAAAGAAGAAGAAAAAAAGTATTTACACACTTTACACTTTAGACCAATATCTAGAAATTTGCTCTTCCAAGATGAAGGCTCTAATGGAACAGCAAATATAGAAACAAACACCATTTACTAGACATGCATTATGAAACAAGACAAACATAATTCATCAAAATCAAACAATTCAGTCCTCATCATGTAAAATCCAAAAGGATCATAATACCATAACGGAGAAGCAAATATGTTGAACTTCTTCTTTTACTGACAGTGGTTTAAATTTTAAATAGAAAATGTAAATCAGTGAGCAATGGCGCACCTTTCTTGGCCAGCAGTATCCCAAATCTGCGCCTTAACGGTCTTGTTATCAAGAACAAGTGTTTTCGTCTGAAATTCGACTCCGATTGTGGCTTTGGAGTCTAAACTGAATTCATTTCTTGCAAATCGTGCGAGGAGCTGTGTTTTCCCAACCGCCGAGTCTCCGATCAACACCACTTTGAACACATAATCAATCTTCTGGTTATAATCACCATACATATTCGACATCCTCACCGCAATTAAAGCTCCCCCAATTGCTTCTCAGATCAAAAGATTGGAACCCAAAAGTCCAAATTCATATGAAATGAATACCAAATTGTTCGGATCAATCATGTAAACTCGAAGATTGTGTACGTTGGAGCAGCAGGGCTTGTGGTACATTCGGGAGATTAGGAAACAGAGAGGGACAGAATGGGAATTGTAGTAAGATTAGGGTTTGAGAGGAGGATGAGAAATTTTTGGAGCTGGAAAACGGTGGTTTGGTCATTTGTGGAGAAGAGAGGGAAGGAGGAGTTAGAGGCGGGGAGACCATCGGCTAGTGCGGGCGCGCCATAACGGTTTTTCAAGTTCACTATGAGAATCTTGTACAATAGTTTCGGTATAAATGGTGGAATCTGGGTCGTTTATTTTTATGACTTTTTGGTGGTCAAGATACTAGTGAGATGTGGGGCGAGAGAAGAGACATATTCTAAAGTTTTTTTTTTTTTTTTGTCTTGAAGATCAGTAATTACACAATCTCGTCACTGTTCAAGTAAAACCCTACAAAACTCTAGGTTACTTGACATAGTGGTAATATGGTTTAAATTAGAATGATCTAGATTCCTATTCAATATACGATTACTTTCCTTGTATGATTGAGATTCTATGCATTGTAATCCTCTATATAAAGAGGCCCCTATTATCAATTAGAATACACAGCGATTTCCTCTCAATTTCAGTTTCTCTATAACACTTTATCAGCACAAAGCTCTAACCCTGAAACAAATAGCCAAACCCTGATTCAAGAAGCTAAAAACCTTGAATCCGAATACAAAACCTTGAAGCCCTTTCTGCCCCCACATCACACCTTGAAGAACTCGATTCCACGAGTCCATAACCGATGGTGGCACCCCAAGAACCGGCCGAAAACCTACCGAACCGGCCACCGGAAGCTCCATACAACTCGCAGCAAATATTCCACCGGTTCACCATCTTCCGGACCTCCAATTTCCACCAAATTTTGATAGCAGAAACCCGTTGATCAGAAGTTTCAGGAACCGGAAGAAAAAGTCCAAAAAACTGGCCTAAAAAGATGTACGTGAACCAGCCACTTGAGCAGCTGCATATTGAACCGGCAAAAAAGAAGAAAGGAAGCCCAGCCCAGAAAAATAAAATAATAAAATAAAATAAAAAAGGGAAAAGAAGTCAAGCCCAAAGAAGAAGAGCCCAGAAACCCACTGACCTGACCCGGCCCACTAATACACCTGACCCACAGCCACTTCATCATCCACGTCACCACAGCCACATCAGTCAGCCATGTCATCACAGCCATATCAACCTGCCAAGTCATCATCCGGGGACCCACTGCCACGTCAGCTCGGTCAGCCCCTAGTCAACAATCAACGCCGATCAACTACTTTTCTGGCAACTTTCAGGCCACTCTCCGGCGACTTTTTCCAGTCAAATTTTCCGACGACCTATTTCGAGGTATTTTTTACTAAACGTTCCCTTTTTTTAGAGTTTTTAAATTTAATTTCTCTTCTTTTTCGGGGACTTGCAACCTCCCTTCTTCTACCCCCTTTCTTTATCATAGGGGAGACCAGATGAAGCCGAACTGTGGGGGGTTCGTGCTCACTCCAAGCTTGGAGCTTGTAGAGTTCTCCAAACTTAGAGTTTGTTGAGATAAAATGATCGACCGCAAACATCATTGTTTCGATCTAATCCAACCCCTCTTGGAATCGAATTTCTTGGAAGCGACTACGCTCGGAAATTCCTAATTTCTTAGAAGCGACTACGCTCAGAAATTTTATTTGTTTTCGTGGTAGCATTTTTTGCTCCAAAACTAACCCTAATTTCTTGTTCTCTTTCAGGATGAGTAACCTGTACAAATTGGAATTTGCTCCATTGGGAACAATTGGCTCTGAATATCACAGGTGGGTTCGTGATATCCGCCAGCATCTCAAAGTCGATGGAATCTTGGATACGATTCTCCAGTCTAGCCAGGACATGCTAACTGTTGAGCAAGCTCAAGCTTTGGAAGCAAATAGAGCAGCCTTAGAGGCAAATAAAGCGAAAGCCATCATCCTAATGACTCATCATATGGATGATTCGCTCCAGTACAAGTGTATGAATGAAGAAGACCCCAGAAGGCTGTGGGTCTCACTCGAAGATTGATTTGGCAACGTCCGTGACTCCTTGCTTCCTGACCTAGAAGTGAGATGGCATAGCCTCCGCTTCTATGATTTCAAGTCAGTTCTTGACTACAACTCATAAGCACTTTGCATTAAATCCTTAATGGAATTTTGTTGTAAAGAGATCACAAATGCGATGTTGATTGAGAAGACTCTCTCTACTTTCCCTGTCTCTGCATTGATGGTTGCTAAGAACTATCGAATCAATGTTACTGCAAGACGAATCACAAGGTTTTATGAGCTCATTGGAGCTATGAATGTCGCTGAAAATCATGACAACATCCTTGTGAAGAACTATAATTCGAGATCTGTGGGAACAAAGCATATTCAGGAATCCTTGTAGTTGCACCCCAAAGAAAGGGAGCTAATAGCGAAACCCTAATCTTAGGAATACATTTGGACGTTCTGGTCCATATAATCTCTCTACTTGGGAAGGTAATCACCAAAATAGGTGAACACGGAACCGAAGAGGTAAACGGGAAAGAGAGAGGGAGGCAACGCCTTTGGCCACGCCTTTGGCCATGTTGGTGGCGCCACCAACACTAAGAGCCATCTAAATGAGGCTTTCAAAGGGCCTCAATCAATGGAGTCTGACCAAAGAGATGTATGTTCTCGATGTGGAGTGTCTGATCATTGGGCACACATTTTAGAGCTCGTGAAGAAATTGTCACCGCCTACAAAGCATATTGTGAAGCAACAGAAGCTCACTATATGGAACAAGAAGATCAAGAAGATGATCTAGAGTGAAGGGTTGAAGACTACAAATCTAGCTGGGATCAATAGATCGCCAATTCTGTTTAAGTCTTTATTTTTCCAAGAGATGTAATAGGCAATTGCCATATTCTTTTGTAGTAATTGCCAATGGTTTAGCTTTTCTTCAAAGTAGGCTCACTTAAAGTATGTGTGATGTCTAGGAAGGTTCTGAGATTAGTGGTACTTAAGCGAGCCTTGCTCCACCGACATATCTCTACCCACCTGGTCACATTTATTTTGGAATTACTGAAAGAAGTTAGACGACTACTATTGTTTTGCATTAGCTATCATTTTGGATTAGATTTTGTTTAGTCAAAGAGACAATGATGTAACTCTGTTGGCTTATGAATAAAATTTCGAGTTCTTTATGACTTCATTTTGATTCTGAGCATATGACTTTTGTGACTACGATGGCTGGGCCATCAATATTAATTCAAGGACATGAAATAGCCCAAGTTCCACTTGCCAAATGATACCTTAATTACAGTCACAGAAACTCTCTACGCTTCTAGGGCCAATTACACCTATGAATAGCCGATGGATTCCATGCGAAAACGCATGTAAAGAATGGAAATAAGTTCCTTTGCAATACCTCTAATGATTGCGAATAAAGGCGCATCTTAAAGAAGTTTATGTGTCTCTATAGTGGATTTTATATCACTATTCGAGCTATTAAATTCAATAAAGTTACGAAAGAAGATCTCTTAGATTTAGACACATATTAGCTTTGTCACGACAAGATAGATCATCCTGGTCATGATATGATGATCCGTCTACTAAAGACTTCACATGGACATCATTTCTTTCGAGCGAAACGAAGTATGAATCAAAAATTTAATTTCTGGACTAAGTGTGACCGACGCAGCTGCCTAAGGCACCGCCTCCGTCCACCACCAGCCTAGGGCTGGCACAGTCCCTATCCATAACGCCATGGATAGCGTCCATCATGGTGATGGCGCCCCAGGTGATGTTGCAATCACCAAATTGCTTCAAATAGCGTTTCAGACGCTCAGGCCTAACCAAAATATTCATTGGTTGCTTCTAAAGCCTCTCGCTCGTTTTACAAAGCCCGTTCCTTAGGGAAATTAGGACTAAGACCGTCCTATGCAAAGGAAATGAACATACTCATTCTGTTCTTACATAGAATCCATGGGGATTCTATGGATTGATTCAACCAACTTGCGGACGCTTAAATATTTCATGATGTTGGTTGACATGCAAACACGCTGGTCACGTGTTGTGCCATTGTCCACCTATAAATATTGCTTATGCTACACTCTTAAAACATATCATATGACAATGGGCTCACTCCCCAGATCATCCTATTCAGTCAATTGGATTTGACTATGCTAGAGAGCTTACATCGAAAGACTTTCGATGGATATTACAATGGGACTGATGTTGGACATCATGTTCCCATGTACACACCCAAATGGTCTTGCGGAAACGACTACGATGATAGTCCGGACATTGGTAATGCGCACCAATCTCCTTATATCCGCTTGGGGTGATGCAATATCGCATGCAACTATGCTAATTCATCTACGACCCACCGCCACTCAATGTACCTCTGCGTTACAGCTAGTGATTGGGTACAAGTATCATACTTACGCATATTTGAGTGAGCCATTTATGTGCCAATTGCGCCGCCACAGTGCTACATGATGGGTCCTTACAGACGAATGGGAAACTACGTTGGATTTGAGACTCCAACAATCGTCC
>BDJD01002556.1:235111-247608 GCA_002564525.1 Rosa multiflora
GTCAAACCTTATTCCTGAGAATATAGAGCTCTATGAAACTTATACTAGTGTACATGAGATGTGGGATAGAAACTCCATCATAATTGATGATGTCGTTACGCATTTTGTTGCGCATGATTTTGCTGAGTCCGATGATATCGAACCACGCTCCGTTGATGAATGAATGCCAACGTAGAGAGATTTGGCCTAAATGGAAAGATGCAATTCAGGTTAAGATGGATTCTCTAACGAAGATGAAGGTTTTCGAGCTAGTGATGCCAACACCTCCTAACATAAAACTTGTTGACAAATGAGTTTTCGTTAGAAAGCGTAGTGAGAAAAAAGATATGGCAATCTCGCCTTATGGCGCAAGGCTTCTCATAAAACGCCTTGAAATCGACTACGATGAGATATATTCTCTCGTAATGGATGTCATTGCACTCCACTACCCTGTCAGTTTGGTAGTTTCCGAATAACTGAACATGCAGCTTACAAATGTGGTCACTACGTATCTCTATAGGGATCCAGATACGGAATATACATGAAGGTTCATGGTGAATTTCATTTACCCAAGTCAAGTGGCTCTAAACCACGGAGCGCATTTACAAAGAGGTTGAAATGCTCGCTAAAATGACTACTTGATTGGGAAGGGATATGCCCACGCGTTTCCATAACAAGTTTCAGATTCCATTGCAGTTCATGTTGGACATGATCTTCATTAGAAGCCCTTAAAGAGTTAAGGGAAACCGCTGAACACTTGAAATCGGATTTTGAGATGAAGGATTATGGGAGAACACGATTATGTCTCAGTTTGGAACTTGAGCATCGTGTCGATAGATGCTTAGGCATTTTGACAAGGTCAAACCTTCAAGCCCCCCCATGATCGTCCGTAGTCTTGATCCTGAAAAGGACCCTCTTCATCTGAAGGATGATGACGAAGATGTGCTAGAGGCAGAAGTGCCTTACTTGAGTACAATAGGCGCATTATTGTACTTAGCTCAATGCACAGGACCGGACATCTTATTTGCAGTGAACTTGTTAGCTAAGGTATAGCTCTGGGCCAACGTGACGCCATTTTGATTGGAGTAAAAGATATCTTTCAGTACTTGAGATGTACGATTGATATGGGCTTGTTCTATCCATACAGAGAGAAGATAGATTCGGACCTATCACATACCGGAAACGCCTCCAACGCTAGCTTGCGTTCTCTATCCCCATCCCAAAATGATATAAGTGTTTTGGAAGGTTTTGCTGATGCTGGGTACCTCTCTGACCCACACAAAAGTCGCTCCCAAAATGGTTAAGTGTTCACCATGGGAAGAGACCGTGATATCTTGGAGGTCTACAGAACATACCGTAGTCGCTATATCTTTGAACCATGTAGAGATTATTGCTCTTCATGAAGTGTTCGTGAATGTTTATGGATTGGATCCATAATTACACATGTTTGAACAATTCTGGTTTGAAGTCTACCACAAGATGAGCCTACAAGCATTTAGGATAATGTTGTTCGTTTTGAACAAATGAAGCAAGGCTACATCAAAAGCAACAACATCAAGCATAACCAGCAACAACAGACTCTCCTCAAGATCAAAGTGAACTAGGTTTGATCTGAGGACAGTGTGGCAGACTTCCTCACTAAGTCATTGCCTAAATTCCACTTTCGAGAAACATGTTGGTAGCATCTTTTGTGGAAGTTATCCGAACTCCCATGACAGTTGTCATCAGGGAGAGATGCAGACATCAGGGGGAGATGTCTACATGTATGGTCTCAAAATGTGAATGGTGTGTTGTGCTCTTTTTCCCCTTTGACCGAGGTTATTTTTGTCCCACAGGGTTTTTGTTACTCGGCAAGGTTTTTAACGAGACAACGAGAGAAGCACCGCGTTTGGGCAACACAATGGGGAGTGTTCAAGTAAAACCCTAATTTGTGTTTGGCCCAAACTCTATGTTACTTGACCTAGTGGTAATAGGGTTAAATTAGAAGGATCTACATTCCTATTCAATGTACGATTACTTTTCTTATATGATTGAGATTCTATGCATTATAATCCTCTATATAAAGAGGCCCCTATTATCAATGAGAATACACAGCGATTCGCTCTCAATTTCAGTTTCTCTACAACAGTCACAATTTTTTCTATAAAACAAAAATCTCATCACAATTCACTTTTAACAAATCGAAAGTTGTAACAATTGAATATAAAAAAACACACATTTTGGTCCAACAGTACACTCCAAACTTTCCGAGCTACAGTCTCGTTACAAATGGGGGATCTATGTCTCATAATTTTATGACTTTTGATGGTTAACATTTTTCTAGTGACTCCTCAAAAAAAAAAAAAAAACATTTTTCTAGTGTGTTGATAGGTCATAAGGGAGGCAGAGGGAAATGATACATTCTAGATTTTTTGTCTTTTGCTTTCTTTTTATACTGATTGGCAAAAACCAACCCACACAGTTCAATTTTAATTAATAGAAGTTGATAATTGAGTATTTTGCATGGCAATCTTCTCAGTCAAATGATAGTGTAGTTTCATACCATTAAAATGTTGTTAGCTAGGATGATTGTCCCGCTTTTTTCAGATCATCTCTCACATTTTAGCTTTTTCTAACTCATCATTCATTGAAAGTTTCTAGTATTTTTACCAACCTTTTTAAACTTCGTTTCATTTTGCATTGTAGTCTCGTTATCCAAACTATTTAATTTTTAGATTACATCTGTATCTGAAGTAATCAAATCGATAGTTTTAACTTTTAATAGCAATTGAGAAGTTATCTAGATGGCTAAAAAGTGACTTATTTTGCCCCTACATTTGGGATCTCTGACACCTCTCATTTAGACTGAGGATTCTGTTTAATGGTTTGTATACTTTCATGAAGGGAATTCGTATTTCCAATATGAAGCCTTGATATGGTTTATTTAGGATTGGTAGTCGTTTTAATCGGCGGAGATACTATTTTTTTAGGACTAATTATTGTTTAGTTCGTGAACTTTTATTGAAAAAACATTTCAGTCCCTCGCATTTTTATTTGACATGTTTACTCTTCATCCAAATGCTCCGTTAAGTCGCTGATGTAACATCCTTTTTCACCAAAATGTCTATTATACTCTCACTTACTCTTTTTTCTTTTTTCTCCTCTTTTTTTTCCCTATTGTTTACCTCTTCTTCTTCCAGCTGGCTCTCTCTCCTCCTTCAAGGGTGTATCTGGTTTTGGCTCCCGCCATTGTTCTCTAATAAATATACAATAGCATGAATCAGATCAAATGCTCAACAAAATCATAACACCAATGAACTAATAGACAATTCTAATCAAAGAAGATAAACTACCAGAGACCAAAATGAATGGTTATTTCCGAACATTGGAGCTAAACACAATCCACTACAACCCCATGTCAAATTTTCCAATAAAGAATGGTTCTTTCCAAACAACTTAGTAGATTAACAACAAATGGTACACAACCCAGAAAAAGTCACACACAGGAAAAAAAAAAAAAAAAAAAAACTTTTCACCCATGTTTTTCGTCTCCGGCCTCCAATACGAAGCTATCGTTGTCGAGGAGCCGAAGGTTGAGAATGAAGGAGGAGAGATCGATGGAGATAAGGTCGAAGCTAGGTGGGTTCCTTGGGCTTCGAGGAGAGAATAGCCTTCATGGTAATGGCCGAAGCAACTATCGGCGTTGAGGAGCCAGAAACTGAGATTGAAGGAGGTGAGATCGATGGAGATAAGGTCGAAGCTAGGTGGGTTCATTGGGCATCGAGGAGAGAAGAGTCGTCATGGCGATGGCCGAAGCATCACCGATTAGAGCCGAGGTCCAACTCCATTTCACCTCCCTACTACCCATGGTGACTAAGAGTTTGGGGCAGCAAGGTTTGAGAGTAGAGAGTTTTAGGGGGTTGAGAGAGAAGTGCAACTTAACGAGTAAGTGAAAAAAAAATATAGAGAAAAAAAAATTAACAAAAAAGAATAAGTGAGGGTATAATAGATATTTTAGAGCAGAAGGGATGTCGCGTTAGCGACTTAACGTCGTTTTTGGATAGAGAGTAACGGAATAGACCCATTGGTTCATAATTGAGAGATGAAAGAGAGTAAGTGAAGGTATAATAGATATTTTAGAGCAGAATGTATGTCATGTCAACAACTTAACGATGCTTTTAGATGGAGAGTAACAGAATGGACTCAATTCATAATTGAGAGATGAAGGAGTAAACATGTCAAATTAAAAAGCAAGAGACTGAAGTGTTTTTTCAATAAAAATTTAGAGACTAAATAATATTTAGCTTATTTTTTTATTTGTGTGGAAACAAATCATGCTGCATTCTGCGGTTTCTAGCAAGAGTACCTTATGCTTAAAAAATTCGAATTAAGAATCGTGAAAACATGTTAGTGTCGTGTCTTTGAATGGTGACTCTACAAGTAAACAAGTGAATAATCTCATAGATTTAAGTTGGCCCTTGCTAGAAAAAACTCTCAATTGTAAAGAGTGCTCTTGCCGTCGGGATGGAGGAGTCAAGCTTTCTGCAACACTCAAACTTGGCTTGGGCCTGGTGATGTTTGGGCTTGGGCTTGGGCCCAAGACCCATGGTATTTTATTTTATTTGTTATTGTTTTTTACTTGTTGGTAGAATTGGCTTCTTGCTGGCAATAAGTCCTATAATCTTGTGTTAGGGCGACGTGGGCTTTGTCCTTGTATGCACATTTAGTGTGCCTTGTCTAGCCTAGCGAGGCGGCGATGTATTTGCTTGATCAAATGGTCGCAACGTCCTAGTGGCATGATGAAATTGAGTGCCGCCGGTTTTATTTCCGTGCGGCAACATAGTGGGAAAACTGTGCTATTTGTAATGATGCTTCTTCCATATAGAGTTATCTTTCCGATATGTCACTGCTATATCAAAGCAAATGGAGTAGCCATTGATGCACTCTTTGCTAATGGGTGCTTGTTAGAATACATAGATTTTGTGGAGAGTCCTGGTATTGTTTCGGGATATTCTCTTTATGCCTATTGTAATCTGGGGTTCAGGCTCTACGTCCCCCCCTTGTATTCTGCAATTTCATTAATCAAGGTTTGAGGGCAATCGCACCAGCCCCATTTCAAAAAAAAAAAAAAAGTGCTCTTTGTTGTCAACGCTCTGACATTTTTTAACATAATACTCTTGGAAGTCTCTCAAAGGGTCTTTGTTTAGTTTGTGATATAAATGGAGATCAAATCCACGAGGCCAGAAGATTTCTTATCGAACATAAATATTTCTTACCTTGATACCTCGCTACCTTAAAGTTACATTCTCCATGCCCATGCTAAATTGGTTAGCTTACAAGCTTAGGGGACTGAGGGAGGACTTCATATTGAATGAAGTCCATAATATTCGCTACTTGATGTAAACGAGATGACAATATTCTTTTGCTTTTTTTTTTTTTAGAGAAAATGTCAATTCTATTAATAATAAGAAAGATTACAAGAGATCAATGTTGAAACTACATCATAAATGAAAAATACAACAATAAAACATCGGAAATAAAACCTAGCAGAGGTATGATTGGATACAATAATGCATCTAATGATGCACCGAAATGACCGAATGTAAACCGGACTAATTAAACAATTATTAATGGTATGACCGACCATATAAGGGCAATCTTCCAACAAAGTAACCGGTGCTATAACCAACCAAGCATATTCCTCGCATATCGTATGCCGAAAAGAGAACAATTTTCCACCTATGTTACCTATAGTATGACCGACCAAGAAAGAGCAACATTCTAACAATGTAATTGGTGATGTGACCATCCATTTACTTCCATTATAAAAAATACACCAAATAGAGGGCAGTCTTCCACCTAAGTATATGTCCCACAACTAAAGGCCCAACCCCAATCAGGAAAGATCGGGAAAACACATATAAATATATGTTTTATGTCAACAATTAAGTTGTGAGAGAGAAAAGAAAGAGTTGTGTATGTAGCCGCAAATTTGGTTACAGTATTTGGTCTTTCTCTTTCCTTGAGTGTATTTGGATGTAATTGGAATTTGGATTGAGTGTTAATTAAACGCCATATGCAATCTCCTTTTGGTATTAGTGGGATTTGGTTGTAAGCAATCTATCTCAAAACGGACAGGAGTAAAACTATGGGATTTGCTTCCAACCCAGCTAACGACTCCACATGAGCAGGTGACATAATAGAATTAACACTCAAGGCAAGGCCAGCAACAAAAAATTCATTCCCATCACATACAACAATTCCAATACCACCGGAAGCACTGCTGTAATCATATGCCCCATCCATGCACACACTAAACCAACCCGGAGGCGGTTTGCACTACCTTGTTCTGAATCTTGGTTGTTTAAGAGGTCTGGCATTAGCTTATCGAAAACCATTAAGCCAAGTAGTATCACCCAACCTAATTTCTCGTGGTTGACAAATAATGTCTGACCATATATAATAGATCGATCATTCCTAGCCTTCCAAGTAAACCACATCAATCAGAACTAAGAGTTCAGTCAAATCTGTACCCGAAAGCAACAATGAACAACTTTGCAGCCAAACCAAAAAAGAATCATCAAAAGTAGAAGGAACCGAAAGAGATAGATGGCCCAAAATTTCTTGAGCAATACGGAAATCCTTAAATATATGGATGACTAGAGTCCTCCAATGCTTCTTCACATAATACACACTCTGAAGGGACATCCAACTGACGCCATAACAAATTACCATGTAAAAGAAGATAATTAACCTTTGAGAGCTTTCCAAGACATATCGTCACTTTAGAAGGCACTCACCATGGAATATGTTGGGACCTGTCCAAGAGAATGGAGCAAAAGATCTCGAGCAACTTTGTAAGCACTAATGACTGAAAAATGTCCTTTCGGAGTGAAATGCCATACCCGAAAATTAGCTAGGGATCTGAGACTCAAAGGAATCGCAGAGATTACTTTAACATCCTCGGGAGAAAAAATGAACTCCAACAATGATACTTTGCATGAAGCAGAACTAGTGTTTTTTTATTTTTTTATTTTTTTTTTGGACTCCCAATTTAGTGAATTAACTGACTAACTAGAGTCAGTTAATTAAGAGACAAACCTTACCGTGGTAGGGATACGCAGCAGTGAGGTAGGCCCAAATGGACCGGTGCGGGGATCAAACTATCCTCCCAGAAACCACCACAGGTGGTCGAGTTGGTAAGAGTCTCCAGGTGTGGAACCCCCACACCCGGGTTCGAATCCCGTCAACACTTATTGGAGTTAAATCCCAATATATTCTTGGTGGCCAGGGGGGAGGGAGCATTCTGACAAGATCCCCCGAGCATGGATTAGTCTCTGGGCCTAGGAAGCCTTTGAGGAAACCGTATGATTGACAAATCAAAAAAAAAAAAAAACTATCAAAACTATCCTCCCAGATTGGAATGGAACTGCCATTGCCCACTCTTTCGAGATTTTGGGAGTGGTTCCTCTCTTGAGCATTGTTTTTGCCTAAGCTTCCAAGCTTTGAAGGAGATTAAGACACGTGGCAATAACAGATCTAATGGTCTATATCTCTTATTTTTATTTGTCTTTTTCTTTCCTTCATATCCACTTTTTTTTTGTCCTTTCTCCCTTCTGTTATCTTCCCTTTATCTCTCTTATGTTCTTCGCTTCTTTTCCTTGGCTAAAATGAAACTCATACCAGATGAAGAACTATTTTTAGGTTATAAAACTTCTATGAAACTGTTACCAAGAGAAATATTCCTTTGCAATAAATTAGAGCAAACCCATAACACTCCTTCCTTTCCAATCAGTCAAAAATCAAGCAGCATGATTATCACTCCCAAAAATTCACAACCAAAATGCAAAAAAGCAAAAACCTTTACTCAGTAGCAAGATCAAGAACAAAAGTCTAGCTAGGAATTTGAGCAAGGGAGGCAAATTACGTGATCTGGGTTGCGTTCAAAAATCAAGAGCTCCAATGTAGCAATTGAGGAAGAACAACATGCACCTTAAAATGAATCATACCAGTTAATTCTCTAAGATTGACAGAATCAGCCACACCCTTCAATCAATTTTTGATCTGTGGTCAGCTCAGTCAAAAAGAGCAAATGATTTTAAGCTTCTCTTCCCTTGGCCAAATTTGAATGAATGTATCCCTTCAATAATCTCTTATCAAACATAGCATTACAAATTGAAAACTATGGACTGAGTCAAATCCGAAACTAAAGAAATTGATTCAAAAGACAAAGAGAGAGAAGAGGGTAGTTGGTGAAGATTTCAGACGAAGAACACTAAGGTGCCTATGTTCTAAACTTCTAATATGAAGACTAATTGATAAATTTCAAGGTGAGAGAGGAGAGAGGAGAGAGAGAAGAAGAAGAAGAATCAGAGTCTATATGATATTGTCAATTAGCTATTCTAGACCGTCGGATTTGATTGCGTCCACATGACAAGCTCTACTTATATGTCAAAATATAAAACCAAAGAAAAAAATTATCTGGGTCGTTAGTTTCATCTTGTAACACATGGCATTACATAAACAAAAGCTTAGCTAGCTCAGCCAAAAATAGAGCTCAGGAGAGGATCCTCTCCCCCAAATTCTATTGGTTTATCTTTTTTATATTTAGATGCTACATACTTGTTTGACGCTTACACACAACACCTTTTTGTAGTACGCAAAATATTTTGACATGTTTTCTACACATTCATTGTTATCTTCCCTAACAGTTCAGTTCACAATAGAGGTTTTTAGAGACATTGAAGGCCATCATCAATATGAGAGACCAATTCTGTCGAACAAGACATCTTTAGCCACATAATAGGCACTCTTGGTTGTGAAAAACTCCCTCTTGTTTGGGTGGCAAACCAACCTAACTCATATAGTGGCAAGTTTTTAATGCGGCACCTCTAACTCATGTTTGTAATGGACCAAGTTTATTAATGAAAGGTTTTATAGATCATAGTATAAATAAATAGCATTGGTGGAGATATATATTAAAACGTGCCATCTAAAACAACTACTTTAGCTAAAATTTAGTTAAAATATAGATAAGCCATTTTCTTTTTCTTTTTTTATGAAAATAGGTCAGCTCATTATATAGATTCAGCAAGCAATACAAAAACGAAACACCCTTATAGAGTCGACAGAAAGAATCGTTCCTCAGTGTACTCTAAAACTCCTATTCTAAACAAGAATAAGAGCTTAGCATACCCCCAGTACCCACCTTTTAGAAAATCTACGCACTATTATTCCAAACAAAAACCTTGAAATTCTGAAGCAGAATAAGAAAAACCCTCAGAGCAACTGGCCTTTGCGACCTAACAAAATTAAGTACTGTTATGGACCCTAGAGGCCCAATCTATCCAACCCCACACCAAAGGGTTGGTCCAACCTATGAGCCCAAAGAAGAGCCCCAATGTAGATAAGCCTTGTTAGGGACCTATCTCTAGTTTTGCTTGAGGTAATTTATGAACAAAGGAGGTATTAGATGGTTGTATTTGATTTGCAAATCATTTCTAAAATTTATTAGGATATATAAAGCAACGGTAACTAAATCACATTTCGATTATTTTATTTTGAATCATATCCCTAATTCATTTTAGGATTAAATACTTATCACTCCTCATACTTTTCTCTGATAAATAGTTTGGTCCCTCGCCTTTTAAATTAAACTGAATAGTCTTTATTCTCTCTAATTCTCATATAACAAGTCCAAAATGATCTGAAATGACTATTATGCCCCTCATTTTCTATTTTTATTATTATTTTATCCTTATTTTTATTTTTCTATATTTTTTTAATTTTTCTCCCCTTTTTTTTATGCTCTCTCTCTCTCCCTCCCTCTCTCTCTCTCTCCCTCCCTCTCTCCCTAGACCTCTCTTCTTCTTCTCTTCCTCTGCCATCACAAGAGACCACCACTTCCGGCCACCATCTCACCAAAAACCTAAACTCTCCCTTTCTCTCTTCTCAGCCGCGCGTCCTTCTCTCTCTCCCCTGACCTCTCGCTCCCTCTCTCTTCTTCTTCCCTCTGCAACCACCGGAGAACACCATCTCTGGCCACCATTTCATCACGCCGTCACCTCCAATCGATCCAGCACCCAAATCAGAAGCCCAAGGCTGCGACGCTGCCGCCTCTCAACCTCCATCGATTTCCGACCATCACTTCGCCATATCGACACCACCGTCAGACTCAGCAAGCCCTAGAAAGCAAAACCCAAAAACCCCTCTGCCTGCCGAAGCCTGACGACGCCGTTCGAGCATCACCGGAGCTCTCAGCTCCTCATGCCTTCAATTTCTAGTCTCCAGCCTGAATCGAGCTTCAACACCTCCATAAACGAAGTCAGAGCTACACTATCTTTCGAAACCCCAAACTCTCGACCTCCGATTCAGACCAGAGCCGCCGCAAGAGCTTCATGCGCTACCGCTGGTGTGTGGGAGAAGCTAGCTCCACCGCTCATGGCTGCTGGAGCTTCAGACCGCCTCTATTAGGTAATCTTCGTGTTTTTCCTTTCATTGGAGCTTCTGGGTTGACGAGAAATGGAATCCCTAATTGTGTTGTTTAATTTTGGATTGTGAGAGGGCTATGGATTTTTGGGTTTTTGGAAATTTTCAGGGTGGAGGAGACTGCTAGGTCAGTTACGTTGATGTAAAGGAATGGTTTCGGTCTGGATTCGGCTGATGATGGTGGCGCTATGAGATGGTGGCCGGAAGTGGTGGTCTCCAGTGATGGCAGAGGAAGAGAAGAAAAAGAGAGGTCAAGGGACAGAGAGAGAGAGAGAGAGAGAGTATAAAAAAAAAAAGGAGAAAAATTAAAAAAAAATAGAGAAAAAAATAAAAATAAGGATAAAATAATACTAAAAATAGAAAATGAGGGTCATAATAGTCATTTCGGATCATTTTGGACTTATTATATGAGAATTAGAGATAATAAGGACTATTCAGTTTAATTTAAAAGGCGAGAGACCAAACTGTTTTTCAGGGAAAAGTATGAGGAGTAACGAGTATTTAATCTTTCATTTTATTATAAATCAACCAATATCTTTCTTATACTTTTCTGACCTGCAAAACATCAACCCACGGAGATTTGAGCGTTTTGTTGCAATCGTAGTTGTTTAGATTGAAGCAAAATTTCAATGTCATGAGTCGATCGTTCAAAATACACTCTGTGGCGTCATCATAAGTGGAATAAGAAATCACCAATATGCGAGAATATATCGTTTTCAATACATGCAACCAAATATGAAAGCGAAGACTAGCTGTAATTATGGAAGATCAATTGGGTTATTACATGTTCAAAAAAGGCCGATGATAGGAACATTTTAATGCGATGTTTTAATAGTTATTTCTTCATATTTTACTTAGTTATTTCCTTTACTTAATCATTTTTAATTTAGTTTCTATTTTCTAGGTACATCGAAGAAAATGACAAGGAAATGAGCTTAAAGACACATGAGAAGGATGTGAGACGTTGGAGATGACAATGGCAAGGCACAAGGATGCAGAAATGAGCTGAAATGAAGAAATGAAGTTTTTCTGGTCCAACCAGGAAATCCTGATCCGACTAGGAAACCCAGTCAAAGTAGAAATCCTAATGACACAAGGAATTCCAGTTGAACTAGGAAAGCAATAGAAGATTCAAGAACATTTCATATGAAGAGTCCTTGTTTGACTAGGAGTCCTAAAGACGTGAGGAGTCCTGATGGGGCTAGGAAACCTCAGAGCACTAGGAGACCATGTGGCTTCAAGATAGCTCAAGAAAGCTCAAGAATGTTCTAGAAAACTTGGGATATTGTGGCAAATAAAGAGACCTAAGTATACTAGGGTTTCTTGGATGCAAAAGGAAGGAATTCTAAGTGAAATAAGTATTTTTCCGTGAGATATTCAAGGGATTCTAGAAAGTGACGTTTTTGAAGTTATCATGGAGAATTTTAAGGGATTTACAATATTTAGGAAGGTTGAAAACAGGTCCAAATACATTCCTTGAGCTCTACACTCCATCCTTGGTCAAAATTGAGGAGATAAATTAGAAAATAATAATGTAATTAATTCAAAAATAATCTCCCTAGAATCAAGGTGATAATTTGAGGACCTCTTATTGGTTGGATGACACAGGATGGATGATGTGGAATTATCTGATTGGCTACTGCTGTGTGGATTAATCAGAAAAATCCTAGAAAATAAAAAGAAGAATTTTGAAGGCTTGGAGACCAAGCTGCCATCCTCCTATAAATAGGAGCATCATTGGGACGTTTCAGACACCACTTCACACACGACTTCTCCCATAATTCTTTCATTCTTTTCAACATCAGAAAAATTCTCTCAATTCTCTAGTCTTCAGAAGCTCTGCGTCTCAACCAAGGAGAAGAAGAAGTCATGCAATACATCAATATCCTACCCGCCATCCACCCTTGTGTAGTCCCTAGAAGATTGCTTGCTTTTAAGGATCTTCAAGTTCTTCGTCTCAAGGCTTTGTTATTCATCTTTCACGGTGTATTTCATACTTTCTTTTATTTTCCTTTGTTTGATTCGTAGAGTTATGAATTCTAGTTAACATG
>BDJD01002557.1:6725-17647 GCA_002564525.1 Rosa multiflora
CGTCGATATAGAGAAGGGGAGAGGGAGGGGGAGGAAGAGAGAGAGAGAGAAAAAATAGAAATTATTTTAAATTAGAAATGTCCATTATGCCCTCCTTCAGGGTTTAAAAAACTGAAAGTGTGGGCCCCAATGTCAGCTCCAACTCAGCAAGTGACATCATTTTTGGACCCGGATTCAAATTTTGGACTCGGGTTATGTTGTTTGAGAGTATAAAGACCAGCCTGATTAAAAAAAGTTTAAGGACCTGATTGATTTTAGCCCTAAAGTTGAGGGGGGGAGGTAAGGTAAACTGAATTTTTTCCTTAAAAAGTACGTCTGCATTAGTGCTCTCTATTGTAGTTAGTTCTAAATTTATATTATTTTTTAAATGAAGACTAAATAGTTTAACTGTATTTATAAATTGGGATCGTCTACAGTACATTAATGTACCGATACATTAATGTATTGAAGTATTTTCCTTATGAATTACATAAAATAACTCAAAATTAATGTTTTAAATTATAGAGAGCCTCATCTCGCTCTCTTTATTTAGGAGCGAGATAGCTAAAAGTTTTAATGGAGAGTCACTTAGAAGTCTAATGCAGCTGCTAAAATATATAAAAAGCTAAACATACTCTCTAAAATATCTAAGAAGCCAAAATAAAGAGTCTGCTAAAAATACTCTTACTCTATTTACATGGATGAACCAATTTCATTTATTTTCTAAATAAGGATAAAAAACAAGAAAAACTGCCATTGATAACCACATAAATCAGAAATGAAACTACCTTTTTTTTTTTAGAAAATCAGTTTTCTTTTTGTTATAATTCATTGTTTACAGATGAAGTGTGTGTGAAGAGGCTAGAAATAGATGTTATAAAATTGTTTCCATCTATATAAACCCTAGCTAGTTCCCTGGATCGGGACTTGGATTCAAGCTACGTCTCTATTACAATCAATCAAGCGACTTTAGAAAATGCGTTCTCATTGCTACCTCATGCTCCTTGTTTTCTTTCTTCCTCTCGCACTCGCCGCCACTGGTCCGCTCTCTTCCTCCGATTGGAAGCCTATCAACCCAAGCAGCGAAGTAGCAAAAAAAATGGCAGAAGCCGCAGTCTCCCAGTACAATAAGAATGCTGCAAATAAATTAATTTTACAAAACGTGGTTTCAGGCAGGAGCAGAGAAACATCTTCAGGTCCCCGAGACATCATATTTGAGCTCACTCTTGCAGCCAAGAATGAGTCGTTCAGCCGTAACCCGCCTTCAAATTATTGGGCTTCTGTAGTGGTGACTTTTGAAACTGTTATTCAACTCGTCGACTTTAGGAAAGCTTGAGATGTGATTTTTTGTAGCTTCTGCGTTGGCATGATATGGTTGTAAATGAACTCAATTTATTTGCTACATATTTCACACTAGTTCTTAAGAACTTATTTTCAGAGAAACTTAATTTTGGGTTGATTTCGATTTTTGGTTGCCTTTGCTTTCTTGTCAAACATTTGATTTGTGATGCAAACCTATTAATTTCACTATTTGAGAACCCGTATGGGCATTTTAGGGTCTCAACTAGCATACTTAGCCAACACCCCATGATTATGGAAATATTTTGATGTAGGACGAGAATGAGTCTGGTTTAGCTAGAAAATTAGAAAAATAAAGAAGCGGCGTGGAATCAAGAAGAGTGATTGGAAAATAGATAATTCACGCATAATGAGGTTACTAGCCGCTGCAATATCCAAGAAAATTTGGTTTTAAACTTTTCGGGTTTCTTGTGGGAAAAGTCAGGTTATGGATTGTGAATCAGATTGGAGTAAATTTTGGCCAGAATGTCCGTTTCAGACGAATGATACCTTTCTGGAATGGGAACAACGAGATCTTCAAGACTTACTTTAGTGAGCCCTAACATATTTAGGACAAAATATATCGCTTTAATTATTCGATTTGGAATTTAATATTTTTAGGCTAGTTTTATATTTGTTTTAGGATTCTTTTTATTTAGGCTTTTAGTTTCCTTTTTAATTTGGATTCATTATGATTTCTTGTCATTATGATTATGATTAGGTTATGACTTGGATGTCAATATAAGCACCATCATGCTATGTATTAAGATCAGTTTATCATATCAAATTTATTAAAATGAGAGATTTTTCTCAAATTCTCTGGTGGACTCAAAATTTATCTTTTTAGGATTTATTGCTTATAAGCCCAAGTTACTTCCAACTGCGTCAAGTTTTGTTTAATTACACACTACCACATTTCTAATTTTGAATACTCAAACGTAAAATGCAAGAAATAAAAGCGTATTTTTAATCTTAAAAGTTAAAGTGCTCTACTTGAGCTAATCAAAAAGAAGATTTTTTTTTTTTTGGTCCGAGGAAAAAAAAAAAAGAGAAAAATTAAAAGAGCACATACACCCATATGGAAGAAGGGGAAGATTGCATCTACTTCGTTTTAGCTAGAAGTTAGTTTTGTTATACAAGATGGTCTCTCTAAACCTTGTTAAGATAAAGTCCAATGAAACAAAACATAAAGATACATAGTAAAGGAACTTTTGGGCTCTCTTTGTCTAGGTGAGAATCAATCATAGCCATATAGGTCTAATGTTAAAAGTGTCATGCATTTTTAGTCGGTTGATAAAAACAAGAATGCCCAATGAGATTGTCACAAGCCACACAGTCACATTGTTATCACTACGTTAACTTATTAACTATCTCACATGATTTACCTATCATATGACGCGCATGTATTACTATTATAATAGCACAATGCAGAGTAGACGTTGGTGAAGGTCTGCAGCGGCGGCGTCAGGTAATTGACTCTGACGTGGAGCCAATTGGCGTAGATGATTCCGACGGCGGACTGAAATGCCATTGAAGTAGGCGACGAGCTCAACACAGAGCAACAAGAGCACGAAGATCAGAAGGCCCTTGATGACTCAGTAGAGCCGCAACGAGGCCGTCTCGGCCGGCGAATCGGGCGACACAGTTTGAGGTGCGGATGGGGGCGATGCAGTTTGCGGTGCGAATGGGGGCGATGAAGGAATTGGTGACGAAGGCGAAGGAGGCGGCGATTTGTTGGAATTTGAGAAGCCAGAGCGAGGAGACCTGGCAGGCACTCCGCACTACTACAAATGTGGGCAAAGGCCACACTCTCTTTAGCCACAAAGAAGTTAATCGTGGAGATTTTGCTCGGTTAGTACTTAGCATAGTAAAGATTCCGACTTTTCTGATTATAATCGTGCCTACGCAATTGTTTATCTTTTTTCCTACCACTGGGGCCCACTTTTTACTGTTACGAATAGAGAACCAAGCAAGTTACCGCACCATCAGTCTTTATCTTTGCACGTGGTAACCATTCACTCTTCTTATTCTTCTTCTTCTTCTCATCTCTCTCTCTCTCTCTCTCTCATGTTGCAGCCATCTCCAGTCCATGGCAACAACAGCAGTACTTTTCCACTTGCTCTCTCTATCAGATTAGCAATCCGCTGCTCATTGTTAGGGCTTCAAGAGTATCGGCCATGACCTTCTATTACGGATGGTCTCTATATGTGTTTGGCTTCATCTCACTTAAATGGCGAGACTGAAATCTCAGATCTGTAAGAAAGGTGCAACAAATTGGTTTTCTTTGTTAACTTTAGGGAATTGATTCTTTTCTTATGTTTGGTTGTTTCTTGATTTTGTTTTCAGGCTCTTACATGCCCCTTTTTGTAAGGCAGATCTAAATTTTGGGGTTAACCTTTGAAGGTTAGAAACTTCGAATGTAACTTTCATATTTTTTCAAAAAAGATGAGTTCTTTTTATGATCACTGGATTAGGCAAAGTTGGGATAATTTAGAATAGTAACTAGGATTTCAAAATAGGTTCAACATTGTTCTTTACCTTCCCTAAAAGTGTGCTGGATTCTTCCAGAAACATGAGAAAGGCTGGTGCGTTTTAATTAAACAATTTCAAGTCATGTTTTTATAAATAGTGTTGGATTTGGGGTTCTGACCTTATAAGTCATGTGAATTTGTGTGGGTCTTTGGTATTTTCTTGTTGTTATCCAATAGATTTTTGCTGAAATGGTTAGCAATTTATATTTTTTCCTTTAAAGACTTTAACTTTCGTTGTTTCTATTATCTATAGATGTAAGACAGATAGTTGGAAAACAAAAGAGAAGCCTAATTGGTTTCTGTTGATGCAAGAGATGTTGCCTTGTTGGGTCTGAATTTTTGTTTGCAGAAAGGACTTGTCGTAAGGACATCACAAATCAGGGGTCATTGGATCTTACACATCATTAGAGAAGGTTGGGCAATTTGATCATTTAGAACTTGTTACTCTTTACATATATGGATTCCAACATAATCTATATAAAATAAGGCTTTTGCCCGTGGAGTTTGATACTCGTATTATCTTTATGAGTTAAAAAATCTCATATACATATGTTTGTATTTTTGCTGGTTGGCTGGGCGTGTCAATCAAATGATAACCACAGTTTATTTAAATTTTTTCTCTTAGCACGTAAGAGGGCCAGAGGGTGAGTTCGAGGTCATAGATGTGTAATGTATAACTCTGTTTAGCCAAATTAGAAGCATTTTGTTGAGGTGGTATGGCCTCTGATCCATTTCTTGATTTGCAGGTTTGCGAACGAGTTTATCAGTACTTAGTTGAAGTGATCAAGTTGGAAGAGTTGCAACTTGCAAGTAAATGACTTCATATCTTATCATGTGTGATGTTTTGTACCATACTACATTTCAATGTTATATGCTTGTTCTTGCTATGGACTTCACATGTGTATATTGCTCAATTTCACAGCTTTTGCTTGTCCTGTGTGATTTTAGACTTTGATTTTCATATGGTTTTTGGGTGTGCAAGTAAGTTTCAATTGATTTGTTATATGCTTTACAGAAGTAGATGTTCTTATCAAGCATTTTTTGGTAGTGTGGGTCTACTGGTTTTGTTGCAGATCTTATGTCATATCTAGTTTTTTATTCTTTTCTACTTTGTAACAATATAAGTAATCTAACACCAATTTTAATATCCTTGTAGCTCAAAAATTGGGCACTTAATTTTCTAATAAGAAACATGGCTGTTCTTATCTAGCTCTATTCTTTTGGCAGTGGAAAACTAGTTGCTTGTCCTGTGTGATTTTAGACTTTGATTTTCATATGGTTTTTGGGTGTGCAAGTAAGTTTCAATTGATTTGTTATATGCTTTACAGAAGTAGATGTTCTTATCAAGCATTTTTTGGTAGTGTGGGTCTACTGGTTTTGTTGCAGATCTTATGTCATATCTAGTTTTTTATTCTTTTCTACTTTGTAACAATATAAGTAATCTAACACCAATTTTAATATCCTTGTAGCTCAAAAATTGGGCACTTAATTTTCTAATAAGAAACATGGCTGTTCTTATCTAGCTCTATTCTTTTGGCAGTGGAAAACTAGTTGCTTGTCCTGTGTGATTTTAGACTTTGATTTTCATATGGTTTTTGGGTGTGCAAGTAAGTTTCAATTGATTTGTTATATGCTTTACAGAAGTAGATGTTCTTATCAAGCATTTTTTGGTAGTGTGGGTCTACTGGTTTTGTTGCAGATCTTATGTCATATCTAGTTTTTTATTCTTTTCTACTTTGTAACAATATAAGTAATCTAACACCAATTTTAATATCCTTGTAGCTCAAAAATTGGGCACTTAATTTTCTAATAAGAAACATGGCTGTTCTTATCTAGCTCTATTCTTTTGGCAGTGGAAAACTAGTTCACAAGGTCCAATGACTAGCTAGGCATAAATTGACGTAAGATTTTTTTGCTTAACTTAGCTGAGTCAGATGCATTTTGTTGCCGACTTACCTTTTTATGATGACTCGTTTAGTGTTATTGTGTGCTTCAACTTAGACTAATTATACTCGAGTTACAGAAGTTGGAAACTTTATACTTAAAGTCATTTTTTGTGAATTCCATTTGTTTCTACAATTACTTCATATTATGTGGCATATGATCCATTCCCTCCCTTACAGGTCTGACTAGGAGTTTAACAAAGAAGTTGCTACTGAAGTAATCTAGCTATTTGCAAGTTTTGTAAGTACATGACTTAGTATATTTTCATGTGTGATATTTTGTACAATACTTTTCAAATGTTATATGCTTGTTTTGCTTTGGACGACTTCATCTGATTAGCTTTCTTATAATGCCATTGTAAGAGCTTTGTATCTCTTACCGTATTACTTATTGACAGAGAATGAAGGTATATTTTCATACTAAAAATGTGTAATATTCATATAGGGAATTAACCAAGTAGTAGAAAAGTCTGAAGTTGAAGGTGGTGTTATATTCATGGCAACCCCAGTCGATCGGCTGCAACTGGATTTCTGGTGCTCATATGTTTCATTGTAATTGCTATTTTGTATTTTAGTAACAACTTTTTGTTTAGATATCATATTTAGAACTTCCATTTATATACAGAATTTTCAAAAGTTGAAGTTGTCACCAGAGCTTAAGCAGAAGTTGAAGTCGTCACCGGAGCTTAACCAGAACTTGAAGTCATTCAGTAGAAATGCTCAAGTCATGATAACGAGGCCATCATATAAGGAAATCCTATATTCCTTCTTGTGAAATATTCCTTTGCTTGTTCCAGTGTGTAAGTCTTTGGATTGCTGGTTTAATGAACTTCGTTGGAGTTATTTTGCTATGTATTGCTGTTTGGTATGCATTCCTTTGTGGCAGTTGATGGAAATATCAAATATGTAGTTTGCAACTATGAAAAAAAAAATTTGATCAACAGTATTTTTGTTGATCAATTTTTTTTTTAATATATTTGTTTATGAAGACACGAACAGAAATCAAATGTGGCCTGTACTAATAAAATAAAAGAAGCCGACCACTTGCATCAGTTGCGGGACCCATCATGTCACGTTTGAAGAGTTTGTGTGTGTTTAGGCAATAGATACGGCTCTACAGGGCACTGACCGCAAAGAAAGTGGCTGCACCGTTGCTGAACTCTATAGACACGCATAACCGTGGCCTTTGACCCTCATACCCACGAATCATGAACGTGCCTGTTGCTAAGAATTGTGGTAGTGACAGGGACATTGAGAGAAACTCATAGAGAGAGAGAGAGAGAGAGTGTGTGTGTTGTTCTGCACCGCATAAAAAGAAAGATAAGAATTATAAGAAGATAAAAGAATTGCTGATTTAGTCTAAAATAATATTTTATATCTTTAAATGCATTGGTGAGGCTTGAACAGTTTTAGTTTTTGCTTTCATTGATTACATAAAAATAAAAATCAATTATAGAGACACCATTAGAAAGATTGGCGAGATATAGTTTGGGCCCCGTCACCATTACACTAAACGTGGGTAAGAAATGGTGTCCAAAGCCCACTTTTGTGGTAGTGGGAGAACCACGTTGTAGTAGAAAAAGCTTCATAAATCACAGGCAAGGTTCAAAAAATAGCTAGGCGGTAGTCGGGAGGTGGCTAGGGGACTAGCGCCCAGGCGGTTTTAATTTTTTAATTTTAAATTTATTTTTATAGCATATAAATATATAAATAAGAGTGTATATATATATTCTTAAAAGGATACATAAAGAGTTAAAGACTTAATATAATTTATAATTAAGAATAATAAAATATTCTATAAGAAAAATAAAATAATAAAATATAGATTCCTGCAAATTATTCTCGTTCGGTGGCGCCCTGATGTCTGGGTGGCCCCTAGCCTCCTCACTGTCATGGGGTGGCTGCTACAAGGGTGATCGATATATCTACCACTCATAGGGCTTTGTTGAAGGGGTTGTGTTCCCGGTTTTATCAGTTTCAGTTCGGCTGCTCGTGGCAGAGGATGAGGTCGTGATGTTACTGGTCGGTTATCAGTCCCCGCAATGGGTTTCTTGGAGTGCAGACACCGCCTGAAGTTCGATCGACTGTGGTATGGGCTGTGAGAACCAGATCGGGGATGGTGTTGTTCCATGGTGATGTAGATTGACGTGGCTTGGGAAGATGCGGGACGTGGCTCTGGCGGCGTGGATTGTGTCTACGGAGAGCAGCGGACTGGATCGGATGGAACTTTGCCGAAAAGTGACGTACGACAAGGAACTGGGAGTCAATGGTGGACTGGGCCCGAATCAGGCTGCTGGCCCTGGAGTGCTCCCCTTGGTGACTACCCTATTAGGCTCAGTTTGTTGGGCTAGGATCATGTCCTAGTCCATTACCTTCTATTTGGGCTAGGGTTTAGGCTCTTGGCCCAAACCTATGTTTTTAGATTTTTTTTGTCTAATTACAATAAGTTTCCTTATATTAGGAACCTAAAACTTTAGCGCCTCCTGCGTAGTACCAAAGGAGGATCTTCGCTATCTCTACGATCTAAAATTTGTAATGAGTGGGTCTATTTCGACGTACCACTGTGGGTACTACCAGTACCTTCTTGTCTGTCTATGTCCTTAAATGACAGCGGAAGGGTATGTAATGGTCTATTCTGGCTTGTGATGAATATATTATTTCGCCCCGCGGGCTTGATTAAAAAAAAAAAAATGTTATCATTTTAAAATAAAACTTTATTTCATTTTACAAATGTTCTTAGCACATGAAAGACAAATTATAAACAATCTAAAAGTTATGGAGAGCGAGTGCAAATCCTCTCGATTTCCCCCTCGACATGAGGCTCTTGTCACCTCCTTGCTTGTTAGTGTGAGTCATGGTTCCCTATTAGGAATAGACTAACAAGGGAATATATTGTTGTAGCTACTTACCTTGTATATGTTGTGTAGTACAGTAGTACGGTTGTAATCTGTTTATATACACCACGGAATGGGTCTAATAAGATCATCAGAAAATTCATTCTTCATAACTTGTCTTATTTGACTTGGTATCAGAGCAAAGATCCGAAAGGACTTTGTCTCTTTGTTTTAATTTCAGTTTTTCAAATTTGAGGAGTTAGAACCCCGTTGTTAGGGTTTTTCTTCACCTCTTAACGACGTTACTATCATCGTCGTTTGTCTGCTAGGCATCCGTCAAAGAACGACCAGTGTCTTCTTCTTTGACTTCGGCGACATCATCTCCAGATTGGGTTCACATCAGATTCGGCATCAGACACAATCTTGCAGACCAGATCGCCTTCGTGTCTTGCTCTGCTCAGACCCAACAATCTACTTTGGGCACCCAAAGATCAACTTTGATCTCTAGATCGTGTTCCTCTGTTCCTCCGCCGCGTTGCACCTGATCGTTTCCATCCAACGTCTGTCCAAGAATGACTAGATCGTCTTCTTCTTGAACTTCGACGTCGTCAGTCCGTCAGTCCAGACCATCTTCATCTCCCTCAGTCCGGATTGCCTTCCTCATCAGACTCAATCTTTCTGCATCAGACCCAATCATCTTCTGCATCAGAATTGTCGCGCGCCCAGACCCGCTGGTTTCCAGATCACCGTCGGTCTTCCCATTGCCCAGAACCGTAGCGTGCTCAGACCTGCCAGTTTCCAGCCCTGTGGCACTCCCTCCATCGCCCAGACCCGTCGGCCTTTTGCTCGATCCATCAGACCCGTCGGTCTTCGCTCAGAATTTCCGCCCAGAATTTCTGCTCTGTTGCTCGACCTCTTTCGCTCTCTCTCTCTCTCTCCAGTTCAGGCCATCCTCTGGTCTTCACTTTGTTCTCAGGTCACTGCTTCAACCCGTGCAAGTTTTTAAAAAAAATCATTAATTATTGCACAATCTATTATTGTTACTTTCGGGATCTCCTGTTCTTGTTATTCCGCTGCATACTCTGTGATTGTGTGATTTTCCTATTATATTATTGCAATGGGTGGTGATGACAGTGAAGGTCAGAGTTCCATGGTCAATGATGTCCAGAAGGTTAACGTGTCTGTGCGAAGTTCAGATGGAGGTTCTTTTGGGGATTGTGGTAAGATTGGTATGGCTTTAAAGGTTTCTAACTTTGTTGGTTCTGATACATGGATTATTGATTCTGGTGCCTCCGATCATATGACTTATGATAAATCGTATTTCACTGCATTGTCTTCCCCACCAGTGTCCTATGTCACCAATGCCAATGGTGAGGCTTTTCTTGTGTTAGGGTCCGGGTCAGTGTGTATTACTCCCACTTTAGAGCTTCATAATGTGTTACATGTACCTAACTTGTCTCATCACTTGATATCTGTTCCACAGTTGAATACTGAGTCTAAATGCTCCGTAACCTTTTATCCTATGTATGTGATTTTTCAGGATCTTCTCACCAGGGAGATAGTCGGTCGGGGGTATCTGAGGGGCAGGTTGTTCCATCTGGATCAGACATACGCGGGAGAGAAACCAGGAACACAGTCTCGAGTCGCTTTGACTTCGAATTCTGATAAGATAAGTGAAATTTGGTTGTGGCATCGCCGCTTAGGGCATCCTTCTTTTAGTCTTATGAAAACAACCATGCCTACTCTGTTTATTGGTGTGAATGAGTCTGCTTTACGTTTGCTTGAGTTGATTCATTCTGATGTTTGGGGAGCCCACTGTCTCGGGTATGAGATATTTTGTATTGTTTATTGATGATTGTACGAGGTTGTCATGGGTTGCCCTTCTTAAAACCAAGGATGAAGTCTTTCCAGCTTTCCAAACTTTCCGTACTCTTGTTCAAACACAGTACCATAGCACCATTAAAGTCCTTCGTTCTGACAATGGGGGGGAATATGTTAATCATGTTTTCCGAGAGTTTTTTAACACCCATGAGATTGTTCACCAAACCACATGTCCACAAACACCTTAACAAAATGGAGTGTCTGAAAGGAAAAACCGTCATTTACTTGATATGGCTCGTGCCCTTCTCTTTAGTGCCCATATGCCTAAGTATCTTTGGGGCGATGTTGTATATGCTTCCTCCCATCTTATCAATCGTCTTCCCTCTAGTGTCCAACAGGGAAAAATTCCATTTGAGGTTCTTGCATCTCATGTCTCCTTACCTTCATTTCATAATCTTCTAGCTCGTGTCTTTGGT
>BDJD01002557.1:29594-49089 GCA_002564525.1 Rosa multiflora
TTATAACTCGTTTTGGTCGGTTGGTGCAGACCTTTTTTTTTTTTTTGGGGTGTGTATACACACCTACGTAGGTGTGTGTGTATGTTTTCAGCTGTGTAATGCTTATAATATTGCTTATGATGTATGTTCTCACAGATAAAACAGAGCATCATACTATCAGTAAAGATCCATTCATATGATTCTAACTAATATGTTGTGTGTGGAGCATTGCCATATTTATCTCTTCTTCTTTTTTGAGAATGCATATTCATCTCATTTTGTTATGACTATAACATGAAATATAGTCTTCCTGATAATCACATCTATTCTACAACTTTGGAAATGAGTATTGTATGTTATTGTAACCTCTTATATCATGTCTAATTAATGATTTTCATATATTTTACTTCTCGTTCAATCATTCAAAGACCCAGAAATAAAAAAATAAAAAAAAACTTCCTTAATTAGATCTTCACCATAAACAAGTCTCCCAAGATCATTTGTGGTTCAACCACTAGATGACATGCTTTGATAATTAGCGGCACTAAGTTGATCTCAAGTTGTTGCCAATAAAAATTTGATTTCAAGCAACAGTAGTATTGAGTTTTCTAGCAATAACACCATGTAACTAGTTAGAGATGAGATCATTCGTTCACTGCAACAAGTTTTCAATACTACTAGAAATGGAGGACACAAGTTAAATATTGGAGGAAATTAACTAAAACAACTTAAAAAAGGCGGTTTACAAAAACTTTACCACAAAAGCGACCAAGAAAAACAAAACCATAATGATATCATAGATATCGATCGCAGTGAGGTGACTGCCAATTACTTCTTATATATAAAGTAGGATGCATATCAACACTAGTGGGCTTTACAGAATGTTCAATCACCAGGGAATGAGCTAACAAAAAATGGACCCTTGAATAACTTAGGGAGTCATGGGCCTTTTATACAAACGAAGAGACCTACAAAATTCCAAAAGATCCCATATTTTCACAATCATATATAAATATCTGATTTTAAAGTGACAGACTAGTGAATTAGGGTTGAGGATTTACTGATTTAGTGTATTAGGGGTTTTGATGGTGGTTATTCTAAACCATTAATTTCAAGCTCACGAACTCAATCTGGAAGACCTTGATGTGCATAACTTGTATATTAATTTGAGTTTGTTCATGTATGCTTTCAATGTAATTGCTAGCTTTATATTTGGTTGCGTATATAAAGTTTTTCAATACTATTTACGTTTTCTGCTAAAAGATTATGAGGATAAGTTTAATATGTGGTGGTTGATATAGCCTCCCTATTGGCAAGGTTATATGAATGAATAATTTTGATAGTTGTGAAAGTAGTATGTGTTTTTTACCGCCGTCTACGAGATCTCAATTTCTATGTTAGTGATGATATTGCTGGTTGGGGAAGATGGTCTTATTTATAACCTTTTTGGGTTTAGACCTAGATTTGGGTGGTGGAGGTGGGTCTCCCTATGTGGGAGACTAGATGGTGAGGTAGTTTGTGGTGTTGTGATGCTCATGCATGGTGTTGGTGCGTGGGCTATAATTGCGTTTGGAGTTCGGAGTGGATGACCTTGGTGATGTTTGAGCGGTGGCTGAGTGTTTGAGTTCACCTTTAAGTTTCAGCTCATACCTAAACGTTATGCACTATGGCTCCGTTGGTGACGATGTTTCCCTTTTGTGGCTATGATCGTTGAATGATGGTTGTGATATGTGCTTATCACTCCTTTTTTTTTTTTTTTTTTTGAATAAATGTGCTTAGCACTGATAATCACTCTAATGTAAAACGGTTTGGTGCTGTTGAGGGCATCTGAGGATATGGATTTGGACTTTTGGGCCTAAAACCATAAAGGTTATTTTTTGGAGTAAAATGTCACGGTTTGAAAAGGGCCTAAATTCACTTTCCCATTTCCTCCAATTCTAGGGTTTTGAATGTTCTGGTTTTTATAAGTTAGTTAGAGAATATGTGAAATCATTTGGGTGATGACTTTATTTATCACTGTTACAGAGTGATTTATTATATTTAATCTTTACCCCCTTTATAAAAAAATAAAATAAAATAAAATAAATCATGCTTTTCAAAATAATAATAAGCTCAGAAAACATGTAGAGAAATAATAAAACTAAATTTTGGACCCACATTATATAACTCATTGTTATATATCACTCTATTGTTGTTCTATTCATGTGATCTTAACTAGTATGTAGTGTATAAACTATAAAGCATGGGAATCCCTTTGTTATGGCTTACTATAACATAAAAATCAGTTTACTGATAATCATATCTATTCTATGACTTTCGAGAATGTGTATATGAAGTGCCAATGCAATAGAAACTTCTATCATGTATATAATACTGGATCTTTTCATTCCTTCGATGTTTTCCACCAGCAGTGGTCTCCTAATAATGATTTGAGGTCATTCCTTCACGTAATAATACTATAGTAGTTTCTACGAGTACAAAATACAAGTTAAAATATTGGGGGAAACTAAAGTATATTGGTGAGGGTACTTCATAAAACTTGAACACGAAAATTGAAAAAATAAACAAGGGGTTACTAGAAGCGTCAACCTCAATGAGGGGAGTACCAGTTTCATCACTCATACTACTATGAATATAGATCAGTCTTTGCGAGTTGTGTGAAATACATACAAAACTTTTAATATGCAGAAACGCAGGCTATGATACAAGTATATTTAGTGTTTTCTACAGTAATTTCCACCATCTCAAGTTTATATTACCAAATTCAAGTGTTAATGCTTGCCCTTTAAATTTTGCCTCTATGCCTACTTTTTTAAATTTTATTTTATTATTATTATTTTTTTATATAAAAGATGATCAAATGATTTTACTCTCCCCTTATGGTCAAAAATTAATTATACGACTTTTTTAATAAAAAGAAAATACCAAATTTGGTTATTGCTAGTTTGTTCCGAAACGAAACAAATTACAAAAGTACAAATCGATAAGAAAAACATAAAGAAGAGCCCGAACAACCAAGGGAAAACGTCTTTCTAGTGTAGAGCAGCCCTGAGACCTCTTCCCTCCACACTTAGTTGCAAAGTTACAATATGCATTTTGTTTATTAAAAACCAAAACAAAAGACATGACCCTTATCATAAAAATATCGAGGGGCACAAAAAACATGTAGAGGAAAAGGAGCTTGGCTTTCGGACCCTGCTTTGAACATGCCCATCAGTCCAGCCGAACTTAAAGAAAGCCCACTTCATACCCAAAAGAACGTCAGGCCCATTCAACTCAACGATGAGGCCACATATAAATACCCACATATCATTAGGGTTTAACAGAGTGCCGCCCCTGTTACTCTTTCACTCCATAGACAGAGAGAACGAAACCCTAGGTCGAGCCAGAGCCACCGTCAATGGGTCGCGTCATCAGAGCTCAGCGTAAGGGAGCGGGCTCCGTCTTCAAGTCCCACACCCACCACCGCAAGGGCCCGGCCCGCTTCCGCTCCCTCGACTACGGCGAGCGCAACGGCTACCTCAAGGGCGTCGTCACCGACATCATCCACGACCCCGGTCGCGGTGCCCCGCTCGCTCGCGTCAGCTTCCGTCATCCTTTCCGGTACAAGAAGCAGAACGAGCTCTTCGTCGCCGCCGAGGGGCTCTACACCGGCCAGTTTATTTACTGCGGGAAGAAGGCCAATTTGGTCGTCGGAAATGTGTTGCCGGTCAGATCCATTCCCGAGGGAGCTGTGGTGTGTAATGTCGAGCACCACGTCGGCGACCGCGGAACCCTAGCTAGGGCTTCGGGGGATTACGCTGTGATTATCAGTCACAACCCTGATAATGATACCTCAAGGTTTGTTTCTCAGTCTCTTAGGTTGATTTAGTCTAAAATTCATTTTCGATTTCATGCTCATAGTCATGCATTGGTAACTTGCTTCCTGGATTTAGTGTTAATTTAAGTTCTGTTTTGAATTGCATCGAATGCAAGTTAATACTTTAGTAGTAAAGATTAGATTTTTCGATAGTGAGATTCTGACTTGGTTTACAATCTTTATCAAAAGAATGTATAGTTCACAATCGCGCTGGATTATACAAATTTATAAACTTGATCATTTAAAGGACTTACTTTTCAGTAGGGCGATGATTGAAAAAGGTTTTGCATTGTAATGGAAAGTGTGATGATATATTGTCACATGATTGGTATTGTATAGTGTATGTATGGCATACATATCGCAGCTCATCTAGGTTGCTTTGAGATCAAACTTCCTGGCAGTGTTTGTGTATCTATATAATGCGGTGTTGATTTTGTGCAATGTTATACTACATGGATCCAAACTTAGAAGTTGATTGTTTTTTGTTTATATTGTTTTGTGTAGAATCAAGCTTCCTTCTGGTGCCAAGAAGATTGTTCCAAGTGGTTGCCGTGCCATGATTGGTCAAGTTGCAGGTGGAGGCAGAACTGAGAAGCCTATGCTCAAGGCCGGTAATGCTTACCACAAGTTCAGAGTGAAGAGGAACTGCTGGCCTAAGGTGCGTGGTGTGGCTATGAATCCTGTTGAGCATCCTCACGGAGGAGGTAACCACCAGCATATTGGTCATGCTAGCACAGTCAGGCGTGATGCTCCTCCTGGGCAGAAGGTTGGTCTCATTGCTGCCAGGAGAACTGGTCGTCTCAGAGGACAAGCTGCTGCGACTGCCTCCAAGGAGAAGGCTTAGAGTTGATTTTACTTTTTGCATGTTCTGTTTATTTGATTGTTCTGTTTTGGTACCGGCTATTTTGCTCAATAGATTTTTATCATGTACTAGTGTGTGCTTCATGTTGGAAAATTTTTGTTTATTAAGAGTTGGAAGTTGGTTGCTTATTTACCAATTAGCCTCTTGCCCTAATGCACACATCTGTCAGTGCATGAGGTTCGTTTAAAATAAAAATTGTCATTGGTACATAGATTCGTTAATTGAGACTTGCTATGTATCATACAGGCAATATGGTAAAATAGATGTGGGCACTGCAATGTGGCGTGTTGACCTTTTTCAGAACAACAGCACAACAAACGTTTGTGATCTCACAATTAATTTTAGCGGTGATTTTAAACAGCCCCACAGACATGTAGCAATTGTGATGATGTTACTAATTAGCCTGTTTCCGTGTTTCTTCGGAGCTTTGATAACCCTACCATTGGAAAGCACTATGCATAGTCAATTTGTTTGCTTTAGTAGGATTAGTCAATATTGTACCACAAGCCACTAAAACCACGTATTATAGGACTAGACTATAAACAGTTGAGGACAGTTCAGGAAATGCCGACATGGGACTAAAGGGATGGTTGAGATAGAGATAAGATAGAATAAATGGAAAGTGGGCTGATCATGCTTGCTAACTAGTTTCGAGTTTAAAGAGATATGGGATCCTCGATGTGGCTGCTTCTCTTCTTCTTCGTTCCCATAACCTTACACCACCTTGCTGCTCAAACCATAACAAAAGGTGACGTCTCATGCACTTCGGCAGCTGAATTGTGCTGGAGCTGTGCTGATTCCCTCAATTACACTAATGGCAGCATCTACCAAAAAAACCTCATCAGCCTCCTCTCCTCCTTTTCCAACACTTCCCAAAACCAAGCCAACTATGGCTTTCACAACTCTTCTCTCGGACAAGGCTCCAACAAAGTGAATGCCATTGCATTGTGCAGAGGAGATCTTGCACTCGGAGAATGTAGTAGCTGTCTCAGCGACTCCACTCAGATTCTCCTGCGGAACTGTTCATATAAAACGGAAGCAATCTTATGGGCAGAGCCTTGCATGATACGGTACTCTCAAGACTCAATATTTGGTATTGTGGAAGAGGACCCTTTTATATATCTGCCCAGCCCGCACAACGCGTTAAACGCGCAAGCGTTCCTGCAGGTGCTCAACCCCTTGTTGGAAATTTTAAGAGACAGAGCTACTTCAGGTGATTCTCGAAAAAAATATGCAACAGGACATGCAATTGTTCCGGGATACGAAACGATATATGCACATGCGCAGTGCACTCCGGACATAGACAAAGTCAATTGCAGTAATTGCCTAAACAGTTGCATCTCTGCTATTCCACTATGTTGCAGTGGAAAGTCAGGAACAAGAGTTCTTAAACCAAGTTGTAATATAAGGTTTGAGTACGGTCTTTTCTATAAGTCTACAGCCGATTCAGAAGTAAATATTTCAGCTCCAGCTCCAGTTACTCCAACAACTCCAGTAATTCCACTTAAGCAAGGTACGTACACACACCCAATAATATCTTCGTATGATATTATTTATATCTAAGCAAGCCATCTTATCTAAGAAAAAGCACATCCACCCTCACTCCGGTAGTCCGGTAGCCATACAATAGACAAGGTATCATGCCTCAAAATTATTTACGGGAACCGTACGTGGAGTGACCTCTATACCCCCTTCTGATTTTCTGCAGGAAAGAAGAGTAACACAAAAAGAAATATCATCATCATCACTGAGGTTGTGATTGCTTTTGTCACTATGCTTCTCGGTGGCATATGCATTTTCTTAAGAGTCAAGCAGCTAAGGGTAAAACGTGACTGTAAGTTGGACTGTCTCTGGTGTTTGGCGAATGTACGAATTTGTCTTAGTATGGTGTTTTCAAACAAATTTTTTTTTCCATCTAAGTTGTACCTTTTCAGATGATATTTCTGAAGAAATTAGCCTCGTGGAATCATTACAATATGACTTTGAAGCTATCAGATCGGCAACGGATGACTTTTCTGATGAAAATAAGCTTGGACAAGGTGGATTTGGAGCTGTTTACAAGGTAATAAAAACAGAGCTGTACTTTTTCAATTGCAATTGTATATGCTTTTGCTAATTTGTTAACCTTTGAAGTGGTAACAACTATTTTTTGTTGTGGTACTGTATATGATAATTCAAATAATTTTTTTTTTTTTTTTTTGTAATATAATAAACTTACTTTCAGGGTAGACTACATGACGGACGATATATCGCTGTGAAAAGACTCTCTAAGAGTTCTGAACAGGGTGATCGTGAATTTAAAAATGAAGTCACGTTAGTTGCTCAACTTCAACACCGGAACTTAGTGAGGCTCTTAGGCTTTTGCTTGAAAGGAGAAGAAAGGCTCCTCATTTACGAATATATACCTAATAAAAGTCTTAATCACTTCATTTTTGGTATGGTATCCTCTACATCCTTAGTATATGTATTTCATAGTTATAATTTCTTCTAAACTTTATATATGGTAGATAAAAGTAAGGTACACAACAATTAACACAGATACGCATGCATTACATATGTTCTAACCAAATTGTTTTCAGACCCAACCAATCATGGACATTTGGATTGGGAAACACGTTACAAAATCATAGGAGGAATTGTTCGTGGTCTTCTTTACCTCCATGAAGATTCCCGACTTCGAATTATTCACCGTGATCTCAAAGCTAGCAACATTTTGTTGGATGAAGATATGAACCCTAAAATTGCAGATTTTGGTATGGCAAGGTTGTTTGTGATGGATCAAACTCAAGGAGATACAAGAAGCATTGTTGGGACCTAGTAAGTGAATGTGGCACTCTAACTTACAATTTATTTATTTATTTTAAGAGCCAAAATAATTGCATTTCTAATTTGGATGTAATTATACAGTGGATACATGGCACCTGAATATGCAACTCATGGGCGCTTTTCTGTCAAGTCAGATGTCTTTAGTTTTGGTGTGTTAGTTCTTGAAATAACTACCGGCAAGAAGAGTAGTACTTTCCGGAATGGTGAAAATGAGGACGACCTATTAAGCTATGTGAGTAGGAATATATAATGAACTTGTTACATTACTCCTCTATTTATCCCTATAGCTTGCAACTAAGTATATTTTTTTTCTGAAATATTTTTGTAATTTTTACAGGCCTGGAGAAATTGGATGGATAATACAATTCTAAATATCATAGATCCGATGTTAACAGCAGGCTCAAGATCTGAAATAATCAGATGCATCCACATTGGTTTATTATGTGTCCAAGAAAATATGAATGCTAGACCAACCATGGCTGCAGTTGTTTCCATGCTTAACAGTCATTCTCTCACAATCTCAGTACCTTCACGACCTCCATATTATTGGCATTATAACACTGATTCAGACACATCAGGGTCGGGATTCAGACTTATTGAGACATCTGCTAAATCTGAAAGCTCTGTTTATGTATCTGCGGTTTCAGATATTATTGAACTTCATCCACGCTAGGGGAGCAACTATTTTAATTTACTGCCATTAATGGAGATCCCTAGCCTTTATATGTTTAAGTGAACGTCTGAGCTTGATGGTTCCATCAAAATCAATAGTGTTGCAGAAAGTTTATGTATATCTATCAGCTGAGGTTGAGGTCAAATGGTTAAAGTTGATGTCCTTCTTATCTTATATATTTTTCTTTGTTATTGATCTAAATGACCAATTTGAATTTTCTAGTTGCTGGTTCTTTGGTAGCTAGGTTGTTTTGTTTGCTGCACTGCTCTCTAGTTCCATCCTTGTAGCTTGTCTCTGTTTTATTGCTTTGTTGTTTTGCTTCCCTTGTTTTCTGTAGCTCTTGTGAATCCATTGACTAGAATCGGTAAAAGGCACAATACCGAAAAATCAAAAACCATTAAGAGCAGAAAACTTCAAGAGTCATAAAAAAAAGAAAAAAAAAGAAAATGTTGTAGAGAATTGGATAATTGTATTGTATTCATCTCACCATGAGGTTTATATAGGGTTACATCATGTATACAAAGGGCAATACATAATAGCTATACTAATCAATCGCACATTACAAGTATGTCAATCGCATACATTACGAGTCTATCAATCGCATACATTAAGCAATACCTATTGCATGAATAGTCATTATCATTTACAACACTCCCTCTTGGATATTCCATGTCAACAGTGTTGCCTCTGCTATGCGCTTCTAAGTTGCCTCGTCAAAAACCTTGCCAAGTAATAAAAACCCTGTGGGAAAAAACAACCTTGGTCGAACGAGAAAAAGAGCACAACCCACGTGAATGTGGAGTAGTCGACATCCTTCAACACTCCCCCTTGTGCCGCTCAAACTCGGTGATGACACTTTGATCGTTGCCTCACTAAAAACCTTGCCAGGTAACAAAAACCCTGTGGGACAAAAATACTCTTGTCGAAGGGCAAAAATAGCACAACACGTCCTTCACTCTTCGAGATTGAACATATAGACATCATAAAAACTAGGTGATGACATTTTGATCGTTGCCTCACTAAAAACCTTGCCAGGTAATAAAAACCCTGTGGGACAAAAATAACCCTGGTTGAAGGGTAAAAAGAGCACAACACGTCATTCAGTCTTCGAGATCAAACATGTAGACATCATACCTCCCCCTGATGTCAAGGTCTCCCCCTGATTTCTACAATTATGGGAGTTCGGATAACTTTCTTAATCTGATGCTCTTCACGTATTTCTCGAAGGTGGATTTAGGTAACGACTTGGTAAACAAGTCCGCTACATTATCGTCTGAACGGATTTGATTCACTTCAATATTTAGAAGTGTTTGTTGTTGCTGATTGTAAAAGAACTTAGGCGATATATGCTTGGTGTTGTCGCCCTTAATGAAACCTAACTTCATTTGCTCAATACAAGCTGCATTATCTTCATAAATGCATGTAGGTTCATCTATGGTAGACTTCAAACCACAAGTTCCTCGAATGTGTCTAACTACAAACCTTAGCCATATGCATTCTTGCATGGCTTCATATAGAGCGATAATCTCTGCATGATTTGAGGAAGTAGCAACAAGGGTCTGCTTTGTAGACCTCCAAGATATCGCAGTGCTTCCCATGGTAAAGACATAACCCATTTGGGAGCGATCTTTGTGAGGGCCAGGGAGATACCCTGCATCAGCAAAACCTATCAAGACATCGTTGTCATTTTGATGGAAGGGAGGAGGAGCACGGAAGGTGGCGTTTTGCTTTGTGGAGTCCGATCCCACACTTTCGTTATTTCTTTTCTCTCTGTAGGGATAGAACAAGCCCATATCAATTGTACCTCTCAGGTATCGAAAGATTGTCTTTATGCCAATCCAATGGCGGCGTGTTGGCGCAGAACTGTGTTGAGCTAACAAGTTCACTACGAATGAGATGTCCGGTCTTGTGCATTGAGCTAAGTACAATAATGCTCCTATTGCACTTAGATAGGGCACTTCAGCCTCTAATAAGTCTTCGTCCTCATCCCTAGGACGAAACGGATCTTTTTCAGGCTTAAGACTACGATCGATCATGAGAGTACTCACAGGCTTTGCTTTATCTTCATTAAAGAGCTTTAATAATTTTTGAGTATATACTGACTGATGGATCATAATCCCATCACTACGGTGCTCGAGTTCTAGTCTGAGGCAAAACCGTGTTTTCCCAAGATCTTTCATCTAAATTCGGATTTCAAGTACTTAATAGTTTCCTTCAACTCATCTAGAGTTCCAATTAGGTTCATGTCATCGACATAAACTGCTACAATTGCAAATCCGAAACTTGTCCTCTTTATAAACACGCATGGGCATATTTCATTGTTGACAATTCCCTTCCCAATCAAGTAGTTACTTAGAAGGTTATACCACATCCGTCCGGATTGTTTCAATCCATATAGTGAGCGTCTCAATCTTATTGAAAACGCGTTTCGTGGTTTAGAGCCACTTGAATTGGGTAATTGAAGTCCATCTGGAACCTTTATATATATATGTGTGTGTATATATATATATCTGAATCTAGATCTCCATATAGATATGCTGTAACTACATCCATAAGCTGCATGTCAAGTTTTTCGGAAACTACCAAACTGACAAGGTAGCAGAACGTTATAACGTCCAATACGGGAGAATAAGTCTCCTCGTAGTCGATTCCAGGGCGTTGTGAGAAACCTTGCACCACAAGGCGGGCTTTGTATCTAACAACCTCATTTTTCTCATTACGCTTTCTAACAAAGACCCATTTATGGCCAACAGACTTTATACTTGGGGGTGTCAGTGTTATAGACCCAAATACCTGTCTTTTTGTTAGTGAATCCAATTCAACCTGGATCACATCTTTCCATTTAGGCCAGTCTGCTCTTCGTTGACATTCCTCAACGGAGCGAGGTTCTATATCATCGTGTTCTATAATTCCTTGAGCAATAGAATATGCAAACACATCATCAAGGATAATAGAATCTCGATTCAACGTCTCATGTACACTAGTGTAATTCATGGAGATCTCCCTATTCTCTGGAATTGCTTCTAACATTGGAGCGTCCCCCAATGATGTCTCTTGGACATAACCATAATCAGGAATATCTTCATGAGACAGGTTATTTATGTTGATGATTAATGGATCTTTCTGTGCCAAACTCGTTTTCTTTCTCGGGTGAGAATCCATCAAACCTTTGGGCCTCCCACGTTTCCTTACTAGGAGCCCGGCCTGAGCCACATTGCCATCACTATTAGTGGCGGAAGAGCCATGCCCAATACCCCTAGGGGTGGCGCCATGTCCATGATTTTTAGGGACATCAATCCTTGCAGTCACGTTTGCAGCAGGTATATGTGATCTTGTCACTTTAGCGATATCAGAAAACGCATCAGGCATAGAGTCTGCTACGTTCTGAAGATCGAGAAGTCTCCGCACATCAATTTCAGACTGTGCGGTTCGGGGATCAAGATGAGGCACAGTGGGGATAGACCACGACAATTCCTATCGTTCCTGTTGAACATTATTGTTCCTATCTCCCCCTAACAACGGGAAGACTGTCTCATCAAAGTGACAATCAGCAAATCTAGCAGTACATAGATCGTCTGTCAAGGGTTCTAAGCAGCGGATAATGGTTGGAGAGTCATATCCAACATAAATGCCTAATCGTCTTTGAGTACCCATTTTGGTGCGCTGTGGTGGCGCAATTGGAACATAAACTGTACACCCAAATATGCGTAAGTGTGAGACATCAAGCTCATATCCAGTAACCATCTGGGACGCAGAAAAGGGTTGAGTGGAAGTAGGCCTCAGACGAATGAGCACAGTTGCATGCAATATTGCATAGCCCCAAGCAGAAACAGGGAGATTGGTGTGCATAACCAATGCTCTAGCGATCATTTGAAGTCATTTAATGGTAGCTTCTGCAAGACCATTTTGGGTGTGAACATGTGAAACAGGGTGTTCAACCTCAATTCCAATGGACATGCAATAGTCATCAAACGTTTTTGATGTAAACTCTCCAGCATTGTCAAGACGAATTGACTTAATGGGATGATCAGGGTGGTGAGCCCTTAATTTAATGATTTGTGCTAGGAGTTTAGCAAATGCAGCATTTCCTGTGGACAATAGCATGACATGTGACCATCATGTCGATGCATCAACCAACACCATAAAATATCTAAGTGGTCCGCAAGTTGGTTGAATAGGTCCATAAATATCACCTTGGATTCTTTGTAAGAATGGAATATTTTCTTTAGTGTCCTTTGCATAGGATGGTCTCGATCCTAATTTTGCTAAAGAGCAGGCTTTGCAAAATGACAGATGGGCTTTAGAAGCAACCAGGGAAGTATCCGGTTGAGCCTCGAAGTCACAATTGACTTTAGAAGTAGAAAAAGGAACCAAGGAGGTATTGGTGGCGTCAATACCACTTTTGGACCACAGGGGGTAGGCGGCGCCAGCCCTACCTTGGATCGAATTTTGGTTCTGACTTCTTTTCGTTTTGAAAAATGGATGTCCATGTGAATTCTTTAATATACGGATTATCATATCACAACCTGGGTGTCCCAAACGGTCATGCCAAAGCCTATATGTGTCAGAATCCCATAAGTCATCTCTCATGACATGGTTGGATTCAATAATTTGAATAGTGGTTGCATACAACCTACTAGATAGACACATAAGTTTCTCTAATACTCGTTTATGTCCGTAGTGATTAGAGTGGGGTGTCCCAAAGGTCATGCCAAAGCCTATATGTGTCAGAATCCCATAAGTCATCTCTCATGACATGGTTGGATTCAATAATTCGAATAGTGGTTGCATACAACCTACTAGATAGACACATAAGTTTCTCTAATACTCGTTTATGTCCGTAGTGATTAGAGGTGATGCAAAGGAACTCTTGTCAATTCTCACAATGTGTTTCCACATAAAAACCATTGGCTCTTATATCTTTAAAACTCAATAGGGTCCTTCCAGCCCTAGGAGCATATAGAGCTTCGGTGACATTAATACTTGTGCCATTTGGCAATATAAATTGAGCTGGTCCTCGACCAAGAATCAATTGTGATAGTCCAGCCATCGTAGTCGCAGAAGATCGACTAGGCGTCATCCATAGAAATAGTTGCCTATGTCGCAATATAGTATGTGTGGTGCCACTATCAACAAGGCATTCCAACTCTCCAGGAAACATACTGAAAAATAATAAAGTTCGGATTTAAAACATGTCCATGACATCAAATAATAATACGATACTTGCTTAATAAAGATAGCCAATGATTACATCAAAAGTCCCAAAAAGTCTAATCCAAAATAAAATCAAACTAAGACACATTGTAGTCACTCTATCTGTTTTGTAACTCCAATCAAATATGATCAGGAAAGTAGAGAGAGATGTTGGTGGAGCGAGGCTCTCTTAAGTACCATTAATCTCACTGACTTTCCTAAACATCATATTTCATTGGGTGCACCACATAAGAAAGAGTTTAATACAATTGTCATTTATTGACTAAGGCATATTGCCATTACAAAAATTCTTGGTAAATACAAGGACTAATCTAATCAAAGTGTGCGGCATCCTTGTGCACTTCATCGTCAGCTTAGAAGTCCTCGATGGTGAGATGGATGTCTCCACCATTTTCGTCTTCTTCTGCAAGGTACACTTCTTTCTCCCTCAGGTCTCTGTATGCCCTGTATCTTGAAGCTAGTTGCTCGCTTGCCTTGCATTGCTTGAACTAATGCTCACTTGATCCACATCGCTAACACATGTCATTGTGGTTGCCTCCCTTTAACTGAGGCGCACGTTGTGGGCATTCCCTAGGAGGGTTGGTGCCACCACCACGACCCATGGTGCCTCCACCATGAGCCATGGCGCCACTACCACGACCACCTCTCCCACATGTGGCATTGCCACCACGTGTATCCGCACCAAACCTACAGTTTCCTTCCTTGTTAGGGCAGTTATATGGACCCATATGTCCCTCATATCCCTTATTCTTAGGGTTTCGCTCCTTGCGCCCTCTTTTGGGTGCATTATAATTAACCTCATGAATGCTTTTAGTTCCAATGGGCCTTGAATTATAATTCCTCACGAGTATGTTATCATGTTTCTCAGCTATAGATATGAGATTGATATGCTGATAAAACCTCGTGATCCGTCCAACATTGACTTCAGTGTGGTATTGCTTTGATACCACAATGGCTGAAACGGGGAAGGTGGAGAGAGTTTTCTCAATTAGCTCTTGCTTTGTGATAGGTTGTCCACAAAACCTCAACATGGACTTTAGGAGAAGAGCTTCTGAATTATATTCAGCAACAGACTTGAAATCAGCAAAGCGCAGATTGTTCCATTGAACCTTCAAGTCAGGGAGGCGGGAATCTTGAACATTGCCAAAACGCTCTTCTAGTGCTACCCATAGCTCTCTTGCATCCTTGATCGACATATACTCCAATCTGAGTGCCTTGTCCATATGGCGTCTCATCAAGATAACTGCTTGAGCATGCTTTGTAGGTGTTCGCATGAACACACGATCCGGGTTAGGTGCCTGGATTATGGGTAATATTCCCTTTGAAGTGAGGTGGTTCTAAACATCGGTTAACCAACTGTGGTAATCCGAGCATGTGGAGTCAATCATAGGAAAGTCGAGTCTAGGTTCATTCGACATCCTAAAAATAAGAAGAGAAGATATATTAGTTTCGGAGCTAAACTTCCACGAAAACTAAAATAATAAGATTTCCGAGCTATGCTACCAAGAAAACAATTTCCAAGAATCTCTTTTGGATTAGACCAAACAATAATGTTTTAATATGGTCACAATTTGATGCTTACGGACGCTTTTAGTCCGAGCATGAATCCCCACAATTCCGCTTTATTAAATAATCAAACCCATGTTCGTATATTGAAAATCCTGCAGAAAATAAAGGAATTTATGAACCCATGTTCTTATATTGAAAATACTGTAGAAAATAAAGGAATTTAAAAGACAAGAAAGCAGGAACTTTAATCTTTAAAACTTACTTGTTGAAATTCGAAGCAGAATCGCTTTTGAATAGCTCCCACTTCGAATGGTGTACAGATCTCAAAAAGACTCTAATAGGGCTGAAATTTGGAGTCGGATAGAAGAGGCAGAGACGAACAACTTTGATGAAGGAAGGATTTTGATCTGAGGCCCCGGTAAAGACGTTTCGGGGCGTGCAAACAGGTTGATCTGCACAGGAACGAGTGCTGCAGGGGCAGCAGGCGTGTGACGATGCTGCAGGGGCAGTAGGAGACACACGGGTGCTCAAGGGCTGCAGAAGCAGCACACGGTATGGCTAGCAAGGGATAGGAGCTTGCGGCAGTTTTTGGTAAAAGAAATTTCAGGTGTTAGGGTTTTTTTTATTATTATTTTTTATTTTTTTTCTGGCTAGGGCTTAGGTTAGAGTATCGTGCTGATAACGTGTTGTAGAGAATTGGATAATTGTATTGTATTCATCTCACCATGAGGCTTATATTAGGTTACATCATGTATACAAAAGGAATACATAATAGCTATACTAATCAATCGCACATTACAAGTATATCAATCGCATACATTAAGTTTTTTGTTCTTTACATCCTGTATGCAAGGATGGACTTGGAACTCATAATGTTGGTGGAGGGCTGGTAGCTCAATCAGTCCAAAGTATCTTTCAGTGGAGGAGATATACTTTTTGCATAGTTTATGTATTTCAAATTTTGACTGTCCATTTTCGTTAAAGTTAATCTCAAATCCAACTGTGATCTTGCAAAAATTCACATTATTTTTTCCTTCGTCTATATTTTACCATTAAGTACTACATCAATATAATATCTGGGAAATAAAATGCTCCAAACTAGCTTCTGCACTAATGCACTCATCTGTCTGGTACATATGAATGTTTATTGAGACTTGGTAAATAGTATACAGGCAATATGGTAAATAGTTATATTGGCACTGCAATGTGGTGTGTTCACCCTTTTCACTAACCATGTCAACGTACACCACCAGCGTTTGTTTCTTCTCACAAACAATTTGAGCGGTCACTCGTTTTTGACAGCCCCAGATAGCTAGTTAGCCTGGTGTCCCTGGTTCCATGTTTCTTTGAAGCTTCGATAGCCTTCACTGTGCATAGTCAATTTGTTTGGTTTTAATAGGATTAGTCGATATTGTACGAACCACCTAAACCACATGTGATAGGACTAGACTAAAAACAGTTTAGAAAATAGCGACCTTGGCTCTAAAATATTTTAGTCCCGCCGGGTTGAGATAGAGACAACATAGAATTTTCGTTTATATAGAATGGAGAGTGGGTTGATCATGCTAGCTAACTAGTCTTAATTTAAAGCTCAATACATCTAAAGAATGTTAATATGTGAACTAGTTTTGAGTTTAAAAGAGAAATGGGATCCTCAAAATGGCTGCTTCTTTTCTCCATCGTTCATATTTACACCACCTTGTTGCTCCCACCATAACCCAAACTAACGTCTTGTGCACTTCGGAAGCTGAATATTGCTGGAGATGTGCCCATTTTGGCAATTACACTAATGGCAGCATCTTCCAACAAAACCTCATCAGCCTTCTCTCCTTCTTTTCCAACACTTCCCAAAACCAAGCCAACTACGGCTTTCACAACTCTTCTCTCGGACAAGGCTCCAACAAAGTGAATGCCATAAATGCATTGTGCAGAGGAGACCTCGGACTCGAAGGCTGTCGTAGCTGTCTCAGCAACTGCACTCAGAGTCTCATGCGAAACTGTTCCTATAAAACGGAAGCAATCTTATGGGCAGAGCCTTGCATGGTACGGTACTCTCAAGACTTAAGATTTGGTATTAAGGAAGAGGATCCTGTTAGGTATCTGCCCAGCCCGAATTACGCGTCAAATGAGCAAGCATTCAGGCTGGTGCTGAACCCCCCTTGCTGGAAATTTTAAGTAAGAAAGCTGCTTCGGGGGATTCTCGTCAAAGGATCCGGCTCCTCTAAAGTGAGGAGTCTGTAAATTTACTTGAATTTCATAAAATCTTGACTCTTTATCTAATCTAAGGGCTCTGAAAAGTGACACATCATTCTTGGATCAGTTTTTGGTTTTCTACTCTAACTCTAGTTAAGGTGACGTTAGTTGTCGTTAACTCCGGCAAAAAAAAAACTCTCCTCTGCGTTAAAGACTCTAGTTGACGTCAAAGTCTTTCTTCTATACGTGACTTGCTACGTTGTTCTTTCTCTGCGCTTCTATGGAAAATCGTCCATGGTTACAAGAAGGCATGAATACAATCAGGTTCTTGAGGTCCAGAACTACATCGGTTTGAAAACTTTTATATATATATATATATATATTGCATCTAGAACTACATCGATAAATTTGATTTCTTTATCAGTTTATCTATGCTTAATGTAAAGTCTATGAACAAAGTGCATATTTGGACAAGAGAGAAAAATGTGGATTGCTATTAAACAACATATAATGGAAATTGCATAAACTCATTTATAGCTTGCTGTCAATCTAATAATCCTAATGAATAAAAGATTGCAGCTTCCATTAAATTACTAATATTTCTATACTTGTGAATTGTTGTATCTTGTAGTTAATATTTGTCTTGTATTATTACATATGAAGTGGGATGGATGACAGTACAACAAGTAATTTGGATGAGGGCATCAATAAGTCTCTTGATTGGATTCCTCGAATAGGTATGCAATTTGATACAGTAGATGCTGCATTTCAGTTTTGGCGTACCTATGGAGGCCGACCTGGTTTTGGGGTTCGAAAACTGTATGCAAATAAGAGTCGGATAGATGGACAAACTACTACAGTTAGATTTGTGTGCTCAAAAGAGGGTCATCGAGTACCAGATAAACGAGATCATCTAACAAAGAACCCTAGAGCAGAAACAAGAACAAACTGTCTTGTACGATTGGGACTGCAATTCAATAGAGAAAGTAGCAAGTTTGAGGTTCATGATTTTGTACATGAGCATAATCATCTTCTGCATACTCCAGAAACGTGTCACATGATTCCATCTCAACGGAATCTAACAGATAGTCAAGCTATTCATATTGATTTTGCCGATGACTCTGGACTTAAACCAAAGGCTGCACACCAATTTTTCAGTCAACAAGTTGGTGGGAAGGAAAATCTTGGATACACTGAAAGAGATCAAAAAAATTACTTAAGAAGTAAGCGCCAAAAGGATATGGCCTATGGAGAAGCAGGCAGCCTCTTGAGGTATTTACACAATCAATCTTGTGAGAATCCCTCATTCCAATATTCTGTACAATTGGATAGTGAAGAACATATTACAAATATATTTTGGGCAGATACAAGAATGATTATTGCTTATGTTCATTTTGGTGATGTCATTACTTTCGACACCACATACAGTACTAATAAAGAATATAGGCCTTTTGGGGTATTTTCTGGGTTTAATCATCACACATAGACTGTACTATTTGGGGCTGCACTCCTTTATGATGAGACAGCTGAATCTTTTAAGTGGTTGTTCCAGACATTCTTAGAAGCACATAAGCAAAAAAAGCCAAAGACTATATTTACAGACCAAGATCCTGCAATGGCAAAGGCATTGGCCGAGGTGCTTCCAGATACGTTTCATGGATTATGTAGTTGGCATACAATGCAAAATGGAATCAAGCATTTGGGATACCTGATGAAGGATGGCTCATTTTTTCTTACAGATTTTGCAGCATGCATGTATGAGCACGAGGAAGAGAAAGAATTTGAAGATGCTTGGAATGATATGCTATGCAAATATAATGTCTGCAGCAATCCATGGTTGGAAAAGATATATGAAATTAAGGAGAAATGGGCTAAATGTTATATGAAAAAGGTATTTACAATTGGTATGCGAAGTACACAGCTTATTGAAAGCCTGAACAGTGATTTAAAAGCTTACTTAAAGTCAGACATGGATATCATGCGTTTTTTGAAACAGTTTGAAAGGGTTGCTAATGAAAAGCACTATAAGGACTTAGAAGCTGAGTATAATTCTAGACAAAAGCCACCAAGAGTGCATGTATAAAAATCGCCTGTACTACAACAAGCAGCGAAAATTTCACTCCATCAATCTTCGAAAAGTATTTCCAAGAAGAATTTGATTGGTCTTCAGCAGCTATTATAAAACAGCGTGAGGAATCTACTCATACACATGAGTATACGATTGCCATTGTAGATGAAAAAAGAGAGCATAAGGAGCATAAGGTGAAATTTCAAACTTCAGACCAAAGTATCTTATGCAGTTGCATGAAATTTCAGAGTTTTGGAATTTTGTGTTGTCATGCTCTGAAAGTTCTTGATGTATGGGATATTAAAAGAATTC